>JAXRKP010000449.1:0-52500 GCA_037039925.1 Doris montereyensis | reverse complement strand
CGAATATCAGCATAATGAATAATACAAGAGGAATGAGAGTAAATGCAAAGAACTAGGGAAGCTAAAACACAAAATCTTAAATTGGGCAGGGAGAATTTAGAGCAAGTTCAAAGCTACAATTACCTAGGAGTAATGATTAACTCAGAGGGAAAATTAAGAGAAGAAATCAGCCAGAGAATCTAAAAGGCAAGTGCAATATATAACCATCTAGGAAAGGCATTTGTAGGTAAACAAGAATTGTCAACAAAAACCAAAATTGCAGTATACAGCACAGTTTATTGTCCTACTCTCCTCTATGGCAGTGGAACCAGGACCTTAGACAGTAGGGAATACAGTAGAGTACAGGCAGCCGAAATGAAATATCTAAGAAGAGTAGGAGGGAAAACTAAAGAGACCAAATCAGAAACACAACAATAAGAGATCAAACAGAGCAGATAGAACTAAGATAGAAATGAATCAACTGAGATGGTTTGGGCATGTTAACAGAATGAATGACATTAGAACAGCTAAAAATCAGTATACAGGTCTGAAACTCAAGGTAAAAGATCAAAAGGCAGATCTCGGAGGAAGTGGGAAGAGGATATGAAAAGGCATTAACGCAAAGAAATGTAATTTTCAAGGAAGGAAACAAAAAAAGTCAGGACAGGGCATCCTGGAGAAAGATCATCTCGGGCATCTAAACCAATACACCGAAAGGTAGAATAGGAGCTGATAAAAAAAAGAGAAAGAAAGAAAAAAGAAAACAGCAAACACATCATTTAGATTTGTTACCTCGGGATGGAATATGTTTAGTTACTGCCTGAAGCAAGTTATGGATACTTCAGGCAAAGTTAAACATGAAGAAGGTTTTATCTTTAATGCCATTGTAACATGTAACCAAGATCAATACTGTAGCTCAAAAATGGATGATGTAATCACAGGATATAAATGTGTTTGATTACAGTCAACATTAATTTTATTTTATTTATTTTATTTTGCAGGGAATGTATGGTAAAAAGGATCTGGCCACTGAATTTGCAGATTGTGCATTGTGTCCAGCAGACACATACAATGATTTGAAGGACAGAAAGCGTGTAGGCCTTGCGGAAGTTCCGCCACTGCCTCAGTAGGCAGTGCCGTGTGCAGTTGTATTGGCAAATACCGATACTACCAGCCTTCCTATGGCAAGTGTGTTTGCCTGAGTGGCTACATCTATTACAATGAGGTGGATGTCAAGACTGAAGATGGCAAGCGGTGATGAGAATTGCCAACAGATGGTGGACTCAAGTTGCTCTACGACTGAAATCAGATGGGCAAACTCACGCGATTGTTTGAATCCAAGTTCTATTGATTGCTCGACAAGATGTCCCACTGGTGGTAGTCCTGATATAGATATGGGCATGTGAGTTGAACTTTAAGATCAATCTCAACGAAAACAAATGAATAAGCAAAGACTCTACTCATTGAAAACATCTAGCATAGAGAATCAAGAATAAAGTTTGAGATACTGTATAATGCAAATATCTTTTCCTTTCTTTAAGAATGTTGTGAAGTAAACACCGTTCATTTTAGCATTATGAAATATGCAGAAAAACAGACTGGTGGCTAAAATGAAGGGTATATCATTATATATCAGGTATTTGAGTTCTTGAATCAAGACACTGAAAAGCAGTTTTCAGTGTATCCTTTACCTGCCTGTGGATTTGAAAATTGTTGAAATAGCCTTTCAATTTCATTGCCTGATTTAAATTTGTGTTTTTTTCCAATGGTGATATATTAAGTAAATATTTTCAATTTCTTTATTTTGACAGATGTCAATGTAACTCTTACACTGACTATACAGAGATTTGTAACACTACCTGTCAAAGCACTACCCAACCGGCCCTGCAACTTGAGCTAACGACTGACGGCACAATCAGGCGTTTCCATCACTGATCCAGTAACTGGCTCAACGACATCCTTTGTAAGTTGATAACATTTTATCCAGTCTTACTCTTAAGCCTTACAGATTTTTTTTGCTATGGAAATTTATATAGACAAATGTCATTGCATGTGATACTGTGATCAAGGGTTTCATCGTTTTTCTCTGAGATATTCTATGTATGATGTAAATCTATTTAGTTGTATAAATTAGACAAAAAATCTCTTATGGTATTTCATTACACTGACTTTTTTTAATGTTTGCTGTAGACAAAAACTGATGTGTTTGGACCAAGTGAAGCTACAACAGGTTCTAGTAATGTGTATGTGATCAACTTTTCAACACTGGAGTAGCAGGGTCTGTTTATGCAGATTCCTCATCAGCACAAGACATATTACGTAAGTTGTAGTGTTCTCTTAACATACCATTTATGATGCATTTATGTTTATTTTGCCTTTCAAACTTGACAGCTTTTTCCTAACCCCTAAGATATGAGTTAAAGCCATGAAAAACAAAATTGTTTAATTGTAGGAGTCATCATCTCTTTCCTCAAAGGAGGCAAAAATGAAATATTTTAATCTATAAAAGCTTTGCTTTAATGATAGGTGAGACGCATTATCGTGCATTAGATCTACTTGTTAACGCTAAGAATTAGGAAAACTAAATTATCTTTTAATATTGCATGTAGTGGGTCTATTAATTTGACCTATCCTATACTTTTGAACTTCATTAGGGAACATATTCACACAGAGTAGTCTTACCCAGACATCAAGAACATTTAAAATCTTGCCTAGACATCAATAACGTTTACAAACTTACACAGACATCAATAACATTTACAATCTTGCCCAGACATAGAAACAGGTTTTTATACACACTCTGGGAAAATCTTTACAATTGTGTAAGTCACTCATTAAACAGACTGATAAGTAGAATTATATACATGTATATTTATATTTATCAAATTTCTTTGTGTTTAAATTTCCACAGTTGATTTGCAAACATTAACAAGTGCACCTGTGTCAGGTCGCAATCGACTTCTAACAACCACGCTCCCTGCAAATCAGATTGTTAACCCAGCTCTATGTTTGGAGCAAGGCGAAATTGTCTTGTTCAACGTTTGGATTGATTCAAGCGATAGAACATTGAGCCATTACCCTGTAAGTTTACCTGCTTTTCTTAACAGGAATATTTGAAAATTAAGATGCAATGATTTTATGCTCCATGCTGTTTAAAATAAAATCTTAGGCAAATAAAGGACATAATTATGAGTGATTAAAAGAGTTTAAAATATAACTTATTTTATAAAAATCATTTTATCTGTATAAACCTGTATGTAACATAACAAATTTTTGATTTTATGTGGGTGTTTGTTGGGTTTTTTTTAGCAGGGACTTTCTTTTTTATTTCATTTTTATAGTGTATGTCTTTACGGTATATTAATGCCTTACAAGGACTATAACACTGAAAGTTTTATTTTTTATTTCATTTCAATAGGTCTATGTGAAGAACCATCTTTACAACAACAATCCAACTTTCGACTATGGAGCATTCCTTCAGCTTCAAAACCTGATAGACAATACAAATGTTTCTATCACTTCTTTCGCCCATGCCTTCACAGAAGCTGGAACATATGTATTTGCTGATGCACAACAGCCGTCCTGGTAAGTCTAAATGCTTTTCTTGACCACATTACTTTATAAGTAAATATCATAATGACTGAAATTGTAACAAAATATTTCATAGCTTTGACTTCATAATTGATCTTGTGACTATGAGGCTAAACATACTGATTTCACATACAAATGCTACTAGGTTGTGATGCACTTGATGCTTAGAACAAAGCGTTAAACGGAAAGTTATTTTTTAGCTCTGATCATAGGCACTTTAAAGATTTCACTCTCCATATGCCTCTTACTAAAGTGGTGTCTTTGGTTGAATGATTAGGCTGCTGGACTTGGAATCATGAAGTCCCAGATTTGAATCCTAGGAAAGCCAGTTCCAACATTATGTTTTTTGGGAAAGACACTTAACATACATTTTCCCCAATCGACCCATGTGTTAATGAGAACAAGTATTAGCTTAGGAGTAAAAATCTGCATTAGACTAACGTCTTATCCAGAAGGAGATTATTATCACCTATAGAAACCTGGACATGCTCCAGCTCTATGGGCTGTGATGGCCTTGAAAGACTTTTTTTTTTTTTTTACATAGGCAGATGGAATCTAGTACTTTTTGTCATAAAAAATAATAACAAAATTAGGGGGTTCAGTTCTAAAAGAAAACAAGTTAAAATCAAGTTAAAACTTTAGCTATTTAGTGGAGGGGGGGGGGGGGGTTTCAATCTCAAAATTCAAATGATTCAAATCGAAATTTGTATGTATTGACCAACCCACCCAAGTAGAATATAGGAAAAAGAGATCATATAACATTTCTTAGAATTTTCAACAGATTTTCATTTTCTGAGTTTTTGTTGTATTATCTCCTATAAAAGCACTGTTATTTTATAGAATTATCGGTATGTCTTTGAAATAACAAAGTTTTTATTGTGTGGTAATCTACTTTCTCTTGATGCTCACATGAAAGCTTACTTTTTTAATGTATTATAGCTATTAGTGAATAATATGACTAATATAAGTTTTAAAAACGAAAACAAATCAATTTAGCATATTTTTGTTTCAGTAGAGTTTGTCCAATTCCTTCATTGAATCTTAGAATCTTAAAAGATGTATAATGTCATAGATACATACTTGCAATGTTTTAATGATATTTACTTATTGACTCAATGTCCTTCCGCTGAAGAGTTATTCGACTTTTCTGCTTGGGCTACCTTGTATACAGCTGCAATGATGTGCTTCCATTCCAATTTGTTTGTGCAACGTTGCATATATTTTGAGGTCTTGCAATGTCTCGAATTGTAGTTTAACCCTTTTTACAATATATGGTGACAGCCAATTACACTTTCCCTCTAACTCTTAATGTCATCTAGGGAGGTAATCATTGAAGTGAAACCCACTGGCTCTGCCTGTAGCTCAACTTCTGCAAGGATGATGCCCATATCCTGTCTCCTAACCTCGTGCCCTCGGCGTTTATAAAGCCGATGTCGAAAACGAGGAACAGACTGGGGAATTATTATCGGTGAGTGAATCTTTTACGTTGTGCTTAATGTGCATGAAATCGAGATGCAATGCTAATACTTAAGTCACTGAACCCCTAGACCTCGTAGGATTTCATTTATTGCTTCAGTCAAGGGATTTTTATCAAATTTTACAAAATCACAAATCATGAAGTGACGAGACTAATTTTACTTCATTTCCATAAAGGAGGGTCTCTGCTATAATTCTGTTTATCATATTGTTTCATTTTATTCAACAAATTTTCCCAAGAGTGAATGGAAATCACACCATAATATTGTCTGTGTTAGGAGTGAAATGTAACGTAAATCGTATTGATTACATTGGCTAGGATCGAGTGAGTTAAATAACTGAATGTTTTAATGTGTGGGATAAGGAGATCAGTACTCAGTTAATGACACCACTGATAAGAAGACAAACAGTGAGGCGAGGGGCATGTTGAAAGTGAAGAATAAGGACATGAAAGAAAGAGATAAAGTCCTTTTTTAAAAACCGTTGTTAGCTTAGTTGGTAGTGTGCTCTCTTCATTGCAAGGTGATGGGTGTCGGCGCAGAGATCGGGGTTTGAACGTTGATGCCCAGGGATTTTTTTCTGTTTATTCCTCTGTATTTGTTTTGTCTTTGTTCCTACAGGGTTTTACTATTATTTTGTATTCTTTATTCTGCACTGATTAGAATGTTATACTGAGGAGAGTTTGCTCATCCATCTCTTTCATTCAATTTTATTATTTTGTTATCTTGTGTCCATGTTGATGCCAACATTACTTGCTTTATTTATCTAATGTCCAAAGCAAAATCTATTGTCATTTTCTCAACATGCTTTTTTTGTAGTTTAAAGTGTAAGTTCAACTAATTACTTTCTCATTTATAAAATAGAATTTGTTATGTAAAGTTAAGATTATATCTAGATCATGCCTTAAAACTTAGCTACTTTACAAATGTTGATTCACTGCACATTTCCATCAGTAACAATTTTGAAACCTTCCCTTGATTCTCTTGAATACAAACACATGACAGTTTTTGAAGCCAATATCTGTGTCATTTCTTTCTTGCTTTTTAAATGTTTTCTCCATTTTTACATCAACTTAACCCTATCAAAAATAATTTAATTCATTTGCTTTGATCATAAAATCAATAATTGGTACTCCTTTTGCCAAGTCAGATTTTTTTTAGTCAACAAATATTTCCTTTCTCTTTCTCTTGTACAATGTTGTTGTTATTTTTTTTTCTAAAAATATGATGTTTATGTATTAATACTATTTCAATAATTTTGTTTCGCAGGTCTTATTGCATTTTTCGCTGCTCTAGTACTTCTCTTGGTTTGTATGGCAGTCATTGTCATTTACCCTCTCTGTCCACTGAAACCTGATCAGAAACTCTTGCCCTCATTTACCCTTATGTCAAACACTGGAAACCTATGTATCGTAAACTGGGCTTGCCCCTCCAGTCCCATCCTACTTGCGTATACGACCCAGACAACTGTAAGACAAGTACACAATGTAAGTTCATAGCAGAACATATTGATTCAAACTCACAAATCTAAGAATTGACATCCTTCAATACTGAAGATTAAAATCGCTGTAATTTGTGTGGGACACAAGTACATTCATAATAAATGCATTTAATGAAGAACATGATTGACAAGATATTCTATGTTCTAAACATGTCAATTAAACCTGGATTATGAACCCTTTGTAATTTGCAGTCTTCATGATAAAGCAGCTGAAGACCTCAGATTAATACAGTTTATCTAGCCTATATATTCTGATAAAGTGTTATTAATAAGCCAGGTAACCCTGTTGAGTTTGAGAGAGCTGTCCTAAAGCCATGAAAAATAAAGAGTAAAATACGATTGGCAGCTGTGTGTCTGACTAGTATCCTGTCCAGGAGGTGATTATCATCACCTGTTCCGCTTCATGTTATTGAAACTGGGATAAGTTCTGGCTCCATGGGCCACAGTGGCCTTGAAAGAACTTCACTTTAATATTTCTCCTACTGAATACCATTCTTTGACATAATGTTCATTCAACACTTTCTAAGCCCTTGTGAAGAAAAAATAAAGTGTTTATGTCCTAACGTAAACCTGTAACTTGTAAACTCTTGCCACCCAAAATCTTTAGTTAGAACCTTATTAATTTGGGCTCGTGAATTGACTTTGTATCAATTCCATCTCTTATGTATTATAAACTTTCTTTAATAGTTTAGTTATCTGCTTGTCATCATGCTGTATACTGTTTATAATTATAAATTTTCTCAACTGTTGCCACTACAATGTAGTCAGAAACGGATTTTGAATTCTCTCTTAATCTTTATCTCTTTCATTGATTTAAAATTTGTTGTTTTTCTTTCTTTCCAAGTGCAATAAATAAATGTTTGGTAATTATCTTCCATTTCCTGTTTTGCAGATATGCTGAGGGCCTTGGTCCAAGGCCTGGTGTTGAAGAGCGCAGAAGCCGATGCCAATGGCATAGATCCGAGTATGTTCACGTTCATTTGTTAATCAATTGCTATGTTTTGTGAGTTCTAGTTATAAGTAAATACTTCCAATCATAGATAGAAAGACAAATGACAGATAGATGTACTTGCCCGTGTTTGGAAATGATTAACAAAAAGTTGAACAGACACATAGATAGACAAAACAAAAAGTTAGAGAAATACAGAGAGATGGATAGATAAACAACAGTAAAACTGACCTTCTAAAATTTAAGACTGTCATCTTTAGGTACCCGGTAAAAGATTTGAGCCTATATTTCTGTTCATTCTATACATACTCTCATGTCAAAATTTAATCAGGACAGCATGGTTCCTATTTCAAGGAAGCACATACTTCCACCTTGTAAAATAGTTTTGTGTAGTGTGTAGTGAGGTAGCAATTATCAAGATTTCTGTTGACCTTATGAATTATCAACAGATAAGGCAAGGCACCTTGAGGATTTCAATGCACGTGTCCTCTAGCGACAAACTTGAGATCAGAACCTTCACCTGGCCTCACAGTTGGCACGCCAACAGGAAGATTTGGAAGGATTCTACAACAGGATTTGTCAACAAAATGAAGAGTTGAAGAAACTGCTAAATGACCTTGGATCCAGAGAAAATGGCTGCTTTGAAGCTCGACAGGGCGGCTATTGAACGTGATGGACTTCAAGGAGCAGCAGTTTTAGGAGGTGCCACTATTGTAAATTCCTCTCTCTCAGCAAGAGGTGCCAAAGGAGCAGGTTGGTGTTTGAACCCTTTTCAAGAAGTTGTAAATTTGTCCCATTTCTTAATCATGTCAAATGTAAATCATATATGAGCCTTTTTTACCACTTTGAAAGAGAAAACAATTATTATTTTTCAAATGTATAATGGAAACTGCCAAGATCTTGTAGATTTCATACTTTTTCTTGATACAATTAATCTAAAGGCAACAGAGATGATGAACTGATGCTGGCATTGAAGATGCTCTTGGACAAAATCAATTCTGGAAACATTCCAATTAGCCAGGAGATGTGGGAGAAAATGCAAAAGGTGGCGCTGCCGGCAATATGACGAACGTGACCAATGTGAACATCACATCTGGAAGGGCTGGCAAGCAGGTAAGAAGTAGATTGGACTTTAGGAAACGAGTTATAAAGAGCTACCTAATGCTGTCATTCTTCTTCTTTGCCTCTCAGCTCCTTGTGAAGCACAGGCCATCAAAAAGATCTGCCAGTCATCACTATTTTGTGCCAAAGTCTGTAACTGTGCCCAGGTTTTCCTATGCCTTACCATCTCTGCCTTGATCTCTCTCTCTGTGTCATTCTTGGCCACCCTCTAGATCTATTCCCTTGTGGATTCCACCTCAAAGCTTTGTACTGTGATGTAAAACAATAAAAGCTGTAAAATAAATCAAACTTCTTTGTGAGGTACATATTCTGTTCACATATACACACATGCACATATTTATTATTTATATACATATATATGCAGTTTATTTGTTTCATTGAAATCTACCCTGTCCACCATATGCAGTGATCTTAGGTGAATTCAGAGGAAACTGCAAGGTGAAAGATGTGTGAAAGAGTAAGAGGAAAGATGTAGATCCCACCAATCAACCACATAATATATACATTCTTACATACAATCAGATGTATAAACACACAAGTAGATATACACACATACATACATACACACACAAACATACATATATACATACATACATACACACATACATATATGCAAACATACATACATACATACATATATACATACATACATATGTGATACTGGTGAGTGACGGGTGAGGATGAAAATTTGAAAGGGTGCAGGACAAACGATGTAGTGTAGAAGATGTAGTAGTAGTGAGTGGCGCACTGCACTGTGATGGCTCACCGAGCTCAGGACAAATTTGAATAGATCCAAATCCAAGACAAATCGTTGATTCATTCATCAAAAAGTATTCCCTCAATCGGAGGTAGATCTAGTGGATGTAGATAATGATAATAAAATAATACAAATACAACAGTATCTCACTTCATCTCTGGCCCAGCCCGCCTCAGGGGTTCCCCAATTCTTGGTGGGCATCTCTCTCAAGTCTATTACAATTCCTTTTCTATCCTCTCAATCCCTCAGATCGCCCTGGCGACCTCTTTGTATAGGCATCACGCGGACGTCTCAGAAAACTTCTATGTCACGCGCTGGCCAAAACTATCCATATTCCAACTGAGAGAGAGACCAGCCATGACATAACATTAATACAATAAATAACATCATGGTCCAACATTATGAAATGTACACCAGTGCATGGCGACAACATGGGCTACATTCTGACAAAGTTTCAATATCTAACTTGCTTTAATTTCCACATAAAATAGATTTAAGGGTGAGCTAAGGGGTGTTAAGACCATAAACAAGTTGGTAAAATAGTTCAAATAAAAAGCTACAAAAGAAAGATCGTTATGAAAATAATGTTAATGAGGTCCTTATCTCCCCAATCCTTGGATACCAATTGTTCATCCACCAATCTACTAACTAAGCCACAAATAAACTTAAACCATCAACACAATAGCACACTTTGCTAAACACATAGTAAAACAATGCTTTCTACTAAATCAGAACTCCCGCATCCGCGTCTCGTTGGCTTGACCTAATTAGGGCGCTGGACACTGCCACTTTTGTCATTTATAAACAAATACGTTGTTTTCATTGAAGCCCATGTTCATTCAAAAGTCATAATTTTAGCCTGTTAGAATCTGCATGTATTCAATTATTTTATGTGATCCATCATCTTGTTAAAGGCTCTGTGGTTAAATACCACTCCTGCCAAACTTTTTATGAGGTATTTTGGGTGCTTTCCTTTGACCTATCATTTGTTTCCTGCTCATACCTGTGAGAAAAGTACTGAACTCTGTTTTTCAGCCTGATTTTTATGAGAATAAACATCCAGCTAAAGGCAGAAAGTTAGTCATAGAATATGTGTTAATAGTGCCAAACATGTATTAATATAATGATTTTATAAAGTTTTAAAAAAAATAAAAAGAGAAGACCCAAAGAGCCAGTGGTTGTCATAGTTTGTGTAGCATTAAGTGGAGCAGATAAATCAAGACCACCTCCTACCGCAGGGCTTTACATGACAGTCATTGCTGCCATCCATTTGCATGTGGGTAAAGTAAGTAAAAATATATTAAGCTTCTTCCCCTAAGGACAGAGGTCTAATAGTTTGTAGGAGAGAATTTGTTTACAGTTGTGATGGTGTCACAGGCATTTTATATTGAGATTTTGTATAAGTGATAATATAAGTTCATAGCATTTTGTGAAACAAAGCTATCAATTAACAAAATAAACAAAACCTTCGAAGCAACACATCACGTTACCTTAAGGAGCAAAAAACCCATCTTTTTTCCTTACAAATTATCATTTTATCATTTAACTTACAGGTTTCTAGTGCCCAAGGCGAGGTCTTGCGCGCCATAACGGAGAACGCATGCAGCTGGAGAAGGAATTGGCAACAGATGAAGCAGAAGCAATGGATAACCTCTTGCAGGAACATAAAAACAAGAGATGGAAGTTGACTGAGGGAATGGCTGATACATTGGCAGTGAAATTACAAGGTTTGATATAAATAGGAGAGTTTGAGAATAGAAAATATTGTTTTTTGTATAAGTTTTCATTGAATATGATAAATTGATTGAGGACTCTAAGACATGAAGATTATTTGTACCATTTGTTAAATTATGTTTATGTTTTATATTATTGTTATTGACTGCATAAAAATCCATAAAAGTAATATTAGTATGCTTACATTAGTTAGAAACTTATTGTCATCATCTGTAAATACTCTTTCTCATGTACTTCACAGGAGATCTCAGTGACGCTGAAATTAAGGAGATTCTGACCCAACATGAGCGAGAGCTGCAGGCAGCTTTGGATCAGCACAACAAAGCCAAAGATAAGCAGATGGAAGATTTAAGGAAGAAACTGCAAGAGAGAAGAAAGAATAGAGAAGCTCAATTGAGAGCCAAACACAATGCTGAGGTAAAAAAAACAAATTTTTAATGGTTTAAAAAATACAGATTAGGTTTTTTCATAAGAAATGAGAGCGGATCCTTAGATGTTGCTTTACTTTATTACATATTTAAAATTAATTAGTAAACTTTATTATAGAATATAAATGATGAAAGTTTGAACGTAAAACTCATACATATGTATTTAATTGACCGTTGAAGGTTTTTAGTGTCTGCTCTACATTACTATTAATTCTATTATGGTTTTTCTCTTTATTTTCCATCAACAAATCTTAAAGGCTGAGAATGTCGGACTGTCACCTATCCCAAAGGGTGTAGATGATTCAGATTTGAAACTTAAAACAGAGCAAAACCTTCTAACGTCAGTCCATAATGAAGAAATGGCAGGCTTTTCAAAGGCTGAGATGGACACAGATCATTCTCTTAGCGACCAGATGAGAAAGAAAATGATCATCAACATGAGCGAACAAATTGTAAGAAATTTTCAATCCTTTGATTTTTTAATTTTGTGTTGTGTTTGTGTTGTTGTTTGTCTCATGGGTGTGTCTGTGTGTGCGTGTGCGTGTGCGTGTGTGTGTGTGTGCATGTGTGTGTGTGAGAGGGGGTATATTTTTAAGCTTGTTTCTGGCCAACTTTTTTATGTTTGATTTTAATTTTACTCTCAGTCGACTTTGTGATTCTATTTATCAGTGAAGGGATTATTTAGACAATAGGATAGTTGACAAAAAAAAATGCTTGTTAAACTAAATTTAAAAACAGATCCCATATTCAGTGTGAAACATGGGGTAATTACGACTAGAGTCCTGATTTTTCTATGCATATGTCATAATGCGGTAGTTTGCCATTGCTTTCCATGCCAATTTTTTTGGGTGAATCTAAAACGCATTTCGCTGCTCAGTTGACAGAAGGGTCAGGGGAAAAAACCTGTCCACATTGGGGGTTGAACTTGAGTTCTCTGCATGGTAATTAGATGCTCTCCCAGCTAAGCTACCTGGCTTTACCCCCACTCACTGTAAATGCTTCATTCATCAACACGCGTGTGTGCATGAATTTCTTACTATTTAATTTTTTTACACTTACAGGAAGATATTGCTGCCCAAGATTTAGTCACTGGAGAAGTTGCTAAAGAACTTTGAAAAAACAACAAAAGCTAGAGGCTGATCTTCAGGATCAATTTGAAAAACGGCGCCAGGTTCAAATGCAGCGTCTACGTGATAACATGGAAAAAAGACGTCAACAGAGAATGAGAGCTCTTTTACAACAACAAGAAAAAGAAAAAGCAGAGGTAAATATCCCTTGAAATTTGTTACAATTTTTTTCTTTTCTAGTTTTGTTTTTGTTTTGTTTTAACTGTATGAAATCCACTTCTATCCTTATCATAATGTAAAGTGTTTGTTCGATGATAATAGTTCTATCTTAACTCACTACATTATCATATCTCAAATTTTAAAAAACCTGTAATCATTCATTGATTTGCTTGACAAAGTTAAAGTAGTGTTATGGGTTGCAAATAATCAGAATTGTTGACTCTGTGAGTTATCATTGGTGTTGTTTTGAAAGGAAAGTGACAGTGTTAAATGTGTTAGCGTAAAAAGTGAAAAACGTTACTTGTTGACATTTTGATTGAAGATTAGTTATTATTTATTGAGAATGTAAATTGACTGAAGATATAATTTACTGACATTGTGATTCAACTGAAGCTATCTTGTTAATTTTAAAGACAGTTACAAGGAGCTGTTACTTATTGATTTATGAGTGGATTTTGGTAATAGTTTGTTGATATGCTGAAATTAGAGAATCTACCAGTTGCAGAAAAGGATTAAAGGATGGTATACAGTGGATTAATCATCTGCTTACACAAAACTTAATGATTCAGAGAACCACATATATGATGCCTGGATTGACCTCTCAAGGACAGCCCTGAAAAGAAATCACTAAAGCAAAGAAATTTAACCTTGACAGAAGGAAATAATAATAATAATAATAATAATAATAATGATAATAATAATAATAATAATAATAATAATAATAATAATAATAATAATAATAATAATAATAATAATAATAATAATAATAATAATAATAATAATAATAATAATAATAATAATAATAATAACAACAATACCTTTATTCATCCAAAGAAGGAAATTACATTCAGAAAATGTTAGGACGGGAGTGGCTTGGAGAAAGATAATTTTGGTGTCTAAACCCATATATCGGAAGATAGAATGGGAAGTGATAGGGAAAGAAAGAAAGAAAGATTGAAGGATGGCAGTCCATAGATGACATGGCAAGAAAAAAATACTGTTTCACATCTTTTTGATTTCAGCTGTCAAGCGAACTGACGAAGAATGGTCGCCTTGAAGAGAAAGACCACATGCTAAAGCTCTCGACTTGCAGCATCAGCTTCAAAGAGAGGCTGTCGAAGCTGAATTGAATGCCGAAGAAAATGAGCAAAGTCCGACAAATTTCCAAGGCTTTGGATGATGATCACACTAATTTGTTGAAGGACAAGCATCGTAACCTCTCGGAAGAGGTGAAGTCTATTAAATATAATCTGTCTATTTCTTTTATCCCATATATGAGTAAGAGAGAGAGATGCATGAATTCCTCTATATATAGGCTTTTCACATGAAAGAGATGATTCTGAGTACCTCTAGAAGTGCAGATGAAAAATTTAATGCAATGTTGTTGATATTTGGAGGCGTTGTATTCAGTTTGTAATCACGCCGACCCTGGTGTTTTTTTTGGTTTGGTTTAGTCTGGTTTGAGCTTTGTTGTTTGGGGTTTTTTCTTTGTTTTTTTTTCGTTTATTGGGGGATGTGGCAAAAAAAATGGATTGGGAGAGAGAGTGGGGGAATGAGGATGAAAAATGAGAGACACAAACAAATTGATCTCTTTTGATATTTACAGCTGCTGGCCTCCACATCTGAAGGCAACAGGCTGGCTGCTCAAAGAATCCTTGATGGCCATCGCAGGGAGCTGGAGTCACTTGAACGTGACATGCAGTCAGAGAGGAATAGAAGAATGAGTGAACTGCAAGCCAAACTGATGGCAAGGAGAGAGAGGAGACTCAAAGAAGGCTCTCAGAATCTTGAAGACCTGGCGACCCAGAAACTCATTGAGGAACAAACAAAACACATCCAGGCAGACAGATCAAGAAGTGACGGACCATTTGTTGACCCTGATCTTCATCACATGCCATCACTGACATATGTTGAAACTTCCCAGGAACAAGCAATGAGAAAGAACAGGTAATTGACATAATGTATTGGTTCCTCATTTGTTGTGCTTTTGGTAAAGATATTTGTAACTAGATTTCTACAACAGGGTCATATTATAAATTAAATGTGAAGTAAAAACATTTACCTGGTCATAATAGGCACTGAGATAAACCAAGAAAATGTCAAAAAGAGGCCTTACAATGAACTTGAAAATTTAAAATGTTTGGCAATAAGGGAAACAAACGGGCAACCACAAAAATGGTTGGACAAGAAATAATTATAAAGCAAATAGATATATTGTTGAAATACTTGGGACAAGCAATTAGCCAGGATAATAAATAGGAACAAGAAGTTTCTTGATGTATTTAGAAATCTTTGAGATTTTCTTTGACATAGAATTCTTTTATCTTTTTCTTAACGTAGCATTTTGTCCTATTTTTACAATTGTGCAGGAAAGATCCCTTGACGATTTAAAGAAACGACATCATGCAGAGCGGGATCAGTTGGCTGTGCAGCTAGACTCAGAAGCTCAAAAAGAAGAAAAGGATCAAATGAGAGCCGTGGACAACCAAATAGAGCAAACGCTGCGGGAGAAGCGAAATCGTCATGCAGCGGAGGAGGCAGCTAGGACAGACCTGAGTCAAGAAGAATTGGCAGCTGTAAGTATTTTGTTAGTTCCTCACTTTTGTAGGTAAGACCATTGTTGAAAATTACATGTTGATCATCTGAGGTTTGTCATCTAAAAGCTTGGAAAGATAAGAATCAACAGATTAACTAAAGGCTTTAGCAAACAATGTCAAAGAAACTTGATTTTGTATAGACTTAGCTTTTAAATTTTGTGACATTATCAAAAATACTAACAAGATGAAGCATTTTATTCATACACTCATAAACCCTAAACTGTCCTTTTAACGACAGTTGATGGCAGCCCATGTAAAGGAATGGAGGACCTTGCCGAGCAATTAGATATGGAAAAATCTAGGCAACAGCTGTCCTTGAGGGATCGCTTAGCAGAAAAACGGAGACGCCGCATGGAGGAACTGAGAAGACGACAAGACGCTGAATTGATGGGTGAGATGTTGGAGCAACGCAAGGAGCTTGATGAAATCAGGGTTGGACAGGTGAGTTGAAGCCTTTAAGGATGCTTCAAGTTGATAATGAGATGAACTTCATGGTCAGCTTGTGTGGTTCTAACGCTTTTGGAAAGTCAAAAGGGGAAGGGAGGTAGTTAAAGCAAATTGTACTAGTGTGTTTTGTGAGATAATCAAATGTAATTATCTTCTTACATGAAAAGGAAAAATGTAACAATATTGTTTACAGTCCTGATCTACAGTCTAAAGATTAACAGTTATTTAAGATCAAAATATAAAAAAGTTTGTTTTGTTGAATTTTCAATGAATTGTGATATGAGTTGTTGCCAAATTATGCCATTTAAAAATCATATTTCCTGATCAGATTATTTTGTAGGCCTTTTTTAACAGAATTTTACATAAATTTTTGTTTTTCTTGTTTTTTTTTTTTTTACAGGCCAAGGAAATGGAAGAGAAGGCGATAGAAGAAGGAATTCGACAAAATGGCCAAGACGCCTCAGACAAAGTTGTTCAGGCAGTTTTAGCTCAAAGACATGTTAAGGTACCCCCATTCCTCCCACCACTTTTTTAACCCTAAGAAAATACCTTAATAAAGAAAAAACAAAAAAATGTTTTTACAAGAAGAAAAAAGTTTACGCCTAAATATTAGTTTCCTTTACCGGCAAATAACTCAAATATGTTTGTGTACATTTATTTTTCCTTCACTGCTGAGTTTGGTTTATATGATGAGCCTAATAGTATAGTAGAAATGCTAAAAAATATTTCTTCTTTTGAAAACGTACCAACATGGTTATTGAATATTACTGTCAGATTGCAAATTATAATGATATTAGAGGAAAGGATTACATATATTTACCAGTTCGGTCATTTGATTGGTGTCAGTGATCCTGGTTTTCTGCTTCTCCCTGATTGTAACAAGATGTTTGAGATTTTTTCTTTCTCCTGAAATATCCAACAAATTTTGCTTGGCATCTTCTTACTGTTGTAAGTAATTTTATTCTTCCATTGGTTTCTTTCAAAATTTCTCTGTAATTGATATTGTAGCCTTCAATTTTTATTCCTGGTTGTTCTCCTGGGTAACACCTTGTTATTTCACTGTATAGCAAGAAGAGGTCAGGTGATAGAACACATCCATGTCTAACACCTCGTTTTATCAGTTGAAACTGGCTGACTTCATCATCTGCTTTTACTGTTGCTGTCTATTCTCAGTATAAGTTCTTTATTGATATTATCCTTAAAGCTGTGCCTTCGACATCCAGACTTTCAAGAATATCAATAATCTTGTCATGTCATACTTTTTCAATTGCTTCTGCATAATTCATGAAGCATCTAGATGTTTTATTTTCCACTTTATGATATGCTGTAAAATTCAAATGTATGAGAGACATCGGTTTTCATTTCTTCAATTAATGTGCAATAAAAGTCAATCCTTGGAAGGAATTATTTGTTGAGCATGTATTTGCTGTCTATTACAGGAACTCCAAGACCTTGAGAATGAGTTCTTGACCAGGAAACGTGTAATTGTTGATGATGCAAAGGGAAGATTGACAGATAAATACAACAAACTGAGAGACGCATGACAACGAAACATGCCCAAGAACTAGCAGCTTTAGAAGTAAGGCTTATTAATTGCCTTTGTCTTGTATTATTTCCAATATATGCATTTATGGGAATCATTTGACCTGATTGATTAATTGTCCTCTCTAGTTATTGTAAAGATGTAATGGTCATTTAAATATTTTTTGAATATTTGCATGTATTAAGAGATCTTTATCGTTCAACAGAAAATGCCACTCAGTCCAGAAGAAAAAGCAGGAGAGAAGAACAGAGTTGCTAAACAGACAGCAAATGGAACTGTCCAAGCTTGGAGCGCCAGCTGGCCGAGGAAGAGGCTGATCTAGAGCGAGGTGCTCTAAAGGACTGGGAGGTTGAGTTTGCACGAGGTAAACTAGCCTTGAAGGAGAAGCATTACAAGGTATATTTGCTGGTGATATCTTCATTTGATCAAATGAGAAAACATGCTGAAAAGCCTTTATTAGATGACATTTGACATGGAAGTCTGTTGGAAATTTTATCACAGGTTACTTTTCCTCTTTTCCTTGATTCTGTAAAGTCAGATCACAGGTGATCCTATTAAGAAGAGTCATTACCCTCATGCAAATTGTTGTTGAGTTTCTGTAGTATTGCTGTATAATATACACTCAAATCATATTTTCTATTTCATATATTGTTGGAGTTTGAGCAGGTTAAGAATAAAATTTATCTTTTGATTAAATGAACAATCTGCAGTCACTTAATCATGATGAAAAGAGAAGGTTATTGTATCAGTTGTTTTGATTTTTGTGAAAAGGTCCTTTGAATGATGGTGTGGCCAAAATTAATATAGAGACTAAGCCATAAACTGAAACATGACTGCGCTACACTGTTTTCACTCCTGCCCCCCCCCCCCCCCCCCCCCATGTTTATTATAAACACATTTCCATTGTAGGAGTTTGCTGAGGCACTAAGGAATTTTGACCCAAATCATGATGGTGTAAAATCTGCAGAAGAAGCAGCTGGAGAACTTGAACTAGTCAGGGCAGAACTGGACAAAAAGAGAAAAGAAAAAGAAGCAGAGCTAAAGAGAGAGCAGGATGGTAAAGACACTTATATTTGTATTTTGATGTGAAGGAGTTGGGTTTTTAACTAGGACAGGGGACATAAATATTTGTATTTAAATCATTCATTTCTACTCAGATGATACTATCCATATTTTTATTATGAGAATATGATATATTCAAAGGTTGCTAATTCTTATATATTAAAGACAGATGCGTTATCTGAAAATCCTATTTTAAATATGCATATTAAAATATGATCAGCCTGTCTTCTACTTCTAGTGCATTTTGTCTTTCTGCAGCTTTCGAAAATCTGAAAATAAGAGGCTGGAGGCTGAGATGATGGCATTTGCTCAAGCCTTGGAGCAGGAAACAGCACGGGAGAAAATTAGATATGAACGCAACATAGATGCTCTCAACAAACGGAAGGATGAATTAGTGCGGGAAAAGAAAACAAAAATTGAAGGTTTGTTAATTGAGATATTTAAACAGTCCCATATCTATCTTAAACCTTTCCTCTCCTCAAGAGCATCATGTTATTTGATATTGATATGAAAGCTTTCATTATCTGGGGTTTTATGCGTTCTTTTATATTTCCCCAAGGAAATTTAGGGAAAGAGAAAAAGTACAAATAACTACTTGTATATATGGGAACATTTTGCTTTCCTGTTAAAAAAAAAAATCATTCTTACTTGAAGACAATACTTCTGACATTTTTCTAATGAAAATGTGATTGTAATAGTGAGGCATATATGTTATTTAAAGATATGACATACACTTTTAGATAATTGACTTTAAACAGAAGCTTGATTTTACTTTTGCAGGAGGATTTGGAGAGGATCAAAGCCAATGGAGGAAGCAAAGAGGAACAGGATCAACTGATGAAGGAACATGAGAAATCTGTCAATCAAATCGCCTCAAGATGGAAGCAGACAGACTAAGGATGCAAGCAATTTGCAAGACAAGCTTTAGGAAGAGGAAGAAGACAAATTGAAGAATAAAGAGACCGAAGGAAAAGCAATTTGGAAGAGCAGAAAAAGGAAATGGAATCTCAACAGAAGGGTGAAAGAGAACGCATGCAGACAGATGAGGTATGACGAAACAATAAATGAAACCATAGTATCATAAAGTTAGTTGCTTAGTAGTAATTACGACTGAACAGCTTAATGAGACAAATTATCCAAGTCTGAAGTTCCCATAAATAGAAATGTAATATTATGCAATATGATAGTTTACCAAATGAATATGATTGACAGAGATAAATAGCTCTTATGACAGACGATGGTATAAAAATTATCAATTTATAAATTTTATACCATATATATCTATATATATATATATATATATATATATATATATATATATATATATATATATATATATATATATATATATATATATATGTAAAGGGCACCAATAGATAAAAAAATAAGTACTATCATAAAATCATGTAGTCACAAACAATACAAGGGTATTTTTTTTTAGTGTAATGCAAGGAAAAGGCTGTTTGTTTGGGAGCAGGGTTGGGTTTTTTATCCTTAATGACAAGCGCCTTTGCTGACAATACTCTCTCAACAACCTCTCACACCTATGAATAAGAAAAAAGATTTTGGAAAAAAGAAATGCACAGCCAAGGAACCTCAATGGAATAAAACGAATAAAAAAAACAAAGAAAATTCTTTTAGGGAAATTTTGGTTGGGAGAATTTGATCCATTAATTTGAAGACTGACTTGAAGAAGGTAAATAGATGCATTCACAAGCATAGTAAAGAGTGCATGAGAAGAACCGTTTAAATTTCAAAATATTTTTAAAGATCATGGTTTTGCTGACAGAGTAAGATAAATCTTTTAAAATGCATACAATGTCTAAATATCATTTGGTATTGCTGCAAATATTAACAAATGTGTAAAAATTATTTCTTCCATCAGATTGTTCTTATTAATGAGGCTTTGAATGTTGACAAATTATCAAAGTCATCTCCACCAGTTGTAGCAGAAACAAAGAGTGAACAGTTGTTTTCGAGTCCATCTTCTGATGATACACCATCTATGCCAAATGCATACAAAATGGCGGCACCCATGAACGAAGCTGAACTCATGAATCTCTTTTGATGGCATCTCCATTGTATAAAAAACTAGAGGACATGAAAAACACAGTGGCTAATGGTAATTTCAAGTCTGCACCAGGAGTAACAGCAGGTAATGACCAATCACTTAATTTGCCATGACAAAACCCGAGCTGGTATCTCTTTTTGATGAATCTTTTTGGATTGAGTGTAATAAAATTGCTTGCATAGTTTAACCCATCATGGACAGATCTCTATGTGTTGTAAAGCCCAATATGCTGATACTGAAAATGAACGAATTGTAACAGGTTTTCCTTTAAGACATATAGTTTTATTTTTAGATTAAGCAACTTGAAGAAATAAGTACACATTTCATAACATTACTATATCACGACAGATACACAGTTTTGCTTAAGGAAGTTTTAACGTATCTCAGTTTCAATGACAGTTTAATCATTAAATCATATATAGAGTGCTATGTAAGTATCTAAAAAGCCATAGAACCTTCAATCACATTGGCTTTTTCATGTTTTTTCAGGTGAAGGCTACGTGGATGAGAAGGAAGCCTCCTGGGACGGAGATAAAGATCTGAAGCCAGTAGACTTGAACAAACTGAACGCCAGATCATTTGTGGTCTATAAATTTGGCTGCTTTGTGGCTGACCTCATCTCACGTCGCTGCAATCATGCACCGACGACGATCCTTTTGGCAGAGACTGTGCCAGCAAATCCTCAGCTCTCAAGAAATGGCTATCGCAATTCCTTCTCATTTGATGCCAACAATCGTATCCTCTATTTGGCGTAAGCAAGACTGACACTGTTGGAGAATTTACTCTAATACTCACACACTGCCTTGCTCACATCAAATCTGGTATGCTTCATTGTAAAACACAAAAACTTCATTGAATGACATTTCTTCCAAGAAATGACGTTACAATTCAAAGATTTTATTTGGAATGAAAATTAAATACTGTCAATAAGAAAAGCATTCAAATTCTATTAACTTGAATAAAATTTCAGCAAAGAATAGATTTATACAAGCTCATTATCATCTTTACATAAATATTCTTTCTTGAAAAAAACAAAACGTTACTATCTCTACCCTTTTGTTCTTACCAATTTTTAAAGATATTGTAAATATTATATACATCTACACCTTGCTGTAAGATTTGTAACCTCACACTTTTTTCTGCAACATTTTAGGGGACCTTCGAGATGACACCAACCCAGATTTCATGCGCGAGTACCAGCGAGCCTTGACAGTTGTCTGTGATGAGATGTTCTTTGCTAAAACACAGAGATCAGAAGCAGACAAGCCACCATCTCACATAGATCCTATAGCTGCCACCCAAATGCTCCAGGCCATATTCGATGCAACCCAAGTGAAGATGCTAAGTCAGAAGTAATGGAAGAGTTATAGACGCCAAACTGAGGCCGAACACAGTCAGAGATGGAGCAAAATTGACAAAGGAAAGAATGGCGCAAAGGTAAGACAAAAAAATACATATACAAAACGAGAAGGACACCACTTATAAAAAAATAGTTGTCTGTATGTCAAAGAAAATACATATACCATAATTTTAATAGAATATAAGAGTAACTTGGTATGTGCTTAACTTTTTAAACTGCAATTTTCTTACTCCAGACTGGCAAAGAGTGAAGATTTTGCTCTCCACGAACAAACTGCAAAATATGCTAGGAAGCCTTGAGATAAGGTTCATCAAGCCAAGGAGCAGGGCTCTAAACAAGGATCTTTGGGTCAAATGGCTTCCTTGGCAGCAAGTTCTCCACTTCAGGTAATAGAATGTGTCACTGTACTTTACAATACAATATTAGAATTACTGTGTTGATTCAGATTTTCCTTTTTTTTAAATCTCTAAAGAGGAAAATAATATGGTAATCCATCAGTGAATTAAACGCTTTATATCCTGAAGCAATCAATGTTACAGCATTGTTTATTACTGACTTTGGGTTTTCTGGAGATTAGTTTGAGATGATATTTTAGTTTGGTTTATAGTTATGTGATCCATATTATACCATACAGTAGACTAATACGTTGTCCCATTTCCATTTCAATTTACAGCCATCAAGATATTTACAGAAAGCAGATTATTAGAATTGAGTTATGCATATTATCGACCCTTTAAAAATTGCTTTTAAAGTAATTGGAGGAAACAGACATGACATAATGTGCATAAATTAACAAGAGATGTGATAAATGATAAATGATTGAATCCAACTTCTCTCTTAAAACGTTCTTGTTACTTTTTGATTAGTATAAGGAGAGAATGAAAATTAACAGTCTACATTTAAATCCTTCAATAGTAATGAATTACTTCCAAAATTTTCAGAAAAGAAAGGTCAATTCTCTGTGGAAAAATTCCTTCAAATGAAAATATGTTACAATACACATTAATGCATGTAGTAAATGTTAAAATAAACTATTTTGTAGGTTCTGGAGTGAGAGATCAGCAAGCACCTTCATCTTTTGTCATGGCTAACATGACAGGCACTGCCCTATACCAGACATTTGAAAACTCCCTGGATGAAACGCCATCTGATAAGGCCATTGAAGAACCAAATGATAGTGCTCAGGTTTGTGCTCAATAACAAGGAATTAATTACTAAATTCCATTATTACTGTATTGGTATAGTACTATGAAAGTTCTGAAAACAGTCTTCACCAGACTATGCAGTCAAACACAAAGAATTGTTAAAAGAAAAAAATATGGATATATTAAGGGTGAAAGTCAATTTTTGTGTGTAATTGTAATGTAGAGACTGAAGCTGTTTAGAATCTCCAGCCATTTCTTTCTTGCCAAGCTTTTGATAAATGGGAAATACAGCCATGAAAAAAAGCTGCACCTCTCCTCGATGCTGAAAGGCACAAGAGGAAGGAAAAAGTCAAAAAGTATTAAGACCCTCTGAATACAGCGAACAGAAAAGCCATAAAAATCTGCATAATCCTTGTCCCCCATGTTCCTTCATAGCATCGGATTTTCAGCTCTGAATTTTGTATTCATATCATATTTATTCACTTTCCTCACCATTTACATGCCTTAGAATTTAAACTTATTGATGGAGATGATTCCTCTTCATTGAAATTTACCCATTCCACCATATGCATTGATCTCAAGTGGAAAGAAAAGGAAACAGTAAGATGAAGAAATGTAAAAGAATGAAAGAAAAAAAAAAAACCCACTACACTGTACTCACTACTAACAGTGCTTGCCGACCGCCATCTGATGGAGATGGAATAATTGTTTTAAGGCCAAGTAAATAACAAACTTCCAAAAGGATGGACTTGTCCAGTCTTTATATTTTGAGAAAATCTTACTGTTCCTTTTTTTTCTGTTATTTGAATACATTTTTTTCCCATAAACCTAAGAAAAGGGTAGGATAATACTTTGAAACATCATAAAACCCTGAGAAGCTCTCAACTGTTTTCTTATCGACACTGTTTCAAGTGCACCAGCACCTATTTACTCATTTTCAAATGGTGCCTTTTTGATAATAGGTGTGCAGAATATGTCCCATATTTTCCGGATAATCTAAGGTAATTGTCATAATAGATCCTCAAAAGAAGTTGTTTTGGATAGCGTTTATTGTGACGATCAAAATGAGTACCAAATTGCCGACTTTAGATAATATTTCTGGCATTTCACTTATCAAAAAGAACTATTAGATGCGGCTAGATATTGAACTGAATAACGTGTGTCAAAGTTATAGCCAAATTTGTTTATAACTGAAAAAGCGTATTTGAAATGAAGTTGTTGTTATTTTCACAATGAAAATCCAAGATGGCGGTGTTCCCATGGTAACCATATGATAGAAAATAACAAAATCTTTTTCAGCTAATTTCAACAACAAAAAATTCTCGTTATTTTCATTTTTTTTGTGCATATAAACATATAAAAGAATAATATAATACCTTGAAATTTCATACAATCGTGAGAGGCTATCAATTACTTCATGTCGACCCTATTTCAACTGCTCCACATCCCTTATACTCATGTCGAAATGACATTTTTCTTATAATAAGGCGAGGAATATTTCCCAGTAATATTCGGCCGATCTTAGCTAATATTGACAATAATTCATCAAAAGTAGATTTATTGGATAGAGTACTTTGTGGTAATTAAAATGAGTACTAACTTATTATACTTTAGACAAAATATCTGACTTTATGGTACAACTGATGTGTTGGGTAAGGCCAGTATCGTTTCTAAAAATTTTGTATAAAATGAAAGAATCGATACTGAGACATTGTTATGGTATGAATGTCAAAGGAATGAACTGCTCCATCCACTAGTGCAATAAAAGAAGTTTGTCCCATTTGTGGTAAAACTGCCTTCTCAGGACCCCTTTATTTAAGATTAAAATAATATGTACACATAATATGAGCATACGTTTTATGATTCTTATTAATTTCTTCACTTTGTTTTCCTTAGGATCACATTGATGATCTGAGTGCCGATTTTGCAAAACTGAGTCAAACTTTAGTTGAAAAGGCGAACAAGTGCGAGAATTGGAAGAGGAAATCACAACTGAAATGGAATTGCTTGACTCAAGCAAGGGCAAGGATCAAGGATGCACACATCAAAGCTTGAGGTATCCTGTTATATCATTCAAGCCTATGCACTCTCCATTTTGTTGTAATCTTTAAAGATGGTTATGAATGATGACTCCAGGCTTCTCTTTCATTTATTATTTGTCTTATGGACACATGTAATTGTAAAGCTATGTTCTGTTCTATAAGCTTTCATCATGTTGTCTATATGAGTATCAGATACTTAAAGTGACATCTTTCATGTTAGATTAACACTGTTAATTTAAGTTTAGTACCTAAAATCATTACTGAAGATTACAACAATGTACCATTGTCCAAAGATGGTGATGGTATTGTTGTCACCACTTACTAATATTACAATGATAATATAATGATACTAGTTATACTTAACTGCCAAATTGACCACAACATGTACACTATTATGATGGCCTATTAAGTAAGGTAAATATTGTCCACAAATAGTCCCAAAAAGGTATACATCATAATGTATTTATCAATATTATCCTATTCGGTTCAGTCATCTCTGGCTTTAGAGTAGAGAAAGAAAAAAATGTACGGAGAAGAGAGACAGCGATGGAAAAGGATCAATGAACAGCAATGTTGGGACTTGTTATTAATGTTAGTTATCATATCAATGTCCGTCATAACAAATGAAACCTGTTTTTTCTCTTGTCTTTGTCAGGAAACTAAACGACAACTATCAAAAAAGCTAAAGAGGAAATGATAAAACTGGACATGGAAAAGACTCATATTCATGAACTACTCAAAGGGCTGCAGCAAGCCCCTGCACAGCCACAAATTCAACCTCAAAAGGAGACCGAAAGAAAAGCACCAAAGGAAGTCAAAGGACAAAAGAAAAAGAAATAATAAGTTTTCGCAATAGACTGCATTATTAAAATGTTGAATTTATAATTGTTGTCTCATGCGTTTTTGTTCTTCCTTTTCTTATGACTTTTTAAGCATCTTAAACCTGTAAAGAAAAATATTAAAGCAAAATCTATTTCATTTTCAAATAATTAATGCCATATATCTTGTCTTATTACTGTTATTACTATTACTGCAACACTGTGATATGAATATAAGTTTTATTTCAAATTAATCTTTGTTACAAATAAAACCTGTGACTGTGATACTGACTTGTTGGAATAGGTTATAAATAATGTTGTAATGTTCTACCTTTGATGAGACTTACTATTTGATACTTATAGAATTACTTTCTTTCTTTATTTTTATTGTTTTTGCTTCTTTTTTAAAAACTTTTATATTAATACATGTATATGCCTTAAAATTGTTATTCATTATAATTACACGTCATACATATTGTGGTTTATGTTTTTCTTCTGTTGTCCAAAATAATGATGATTTTCTATTTAAAGACATTGAAAGAAAAAAATTCAACATATCATAATTTTACTTAATTCTATAGTAGTATAATAACTATGAATATTTTTATTAATGGTTATTTTAAATTCTAAACAAGTTTGAAGATTCTTTTCTTTTACTTTTAGTCATCAAACTTTTCTGCTTCTTATTTTGAACGGTACCCCGGTAGTGAAAAAAAATACTAAAATGAAAAAACCTATTCTACTTTTCCATATTCCGTCCAAAAAAATTCTAATTCATATACTTTTCCTTAAATTATTGTCACCATTGTTGTCTTTTTTACCACTTATATTTATAAGCCAAGAAGACGTACAAATAACTGCTCCTTGCTTTTCTGTATTCCGTCCAAAAATTCCAATTCATATAGTTTCCCTTAAATTAAATTATTCTCACCATTGTTGTTTTTTTACCCTTTATAAGCCAAGAAAACATCTCCTTTACTTTATACTTTCTATATTCCGTCCAAAAATTCCAATTCATATACTTTTCCCTCACCATTGCTGTCTTTTTTACCATTTATAATCACCTCAATGAACTCAATCTCATTCGACTCATGACTTTGTCATATGATATAAAATAAATTTATATTAACACTTGACACTCATCATTTGTTTTGGTTTTATTAATCTAAATTTATTTATGTGGTACAGTATTTAAGTACTGAGTAAGAAAGAAATGAGATGAATGTGTTGCAGTAAAGTAAAGTTGAGTTAGCATTAAGGGTAACTCTCAAACTCAAATGTGTGAGGATTGCCATCAGATTAAGAATCATCAACACACTACACAGTATAATAAATTTTGTTCTCTGCAGATTACAGATTTATGTCCATAACTGTTAATTCTAGCCTTGGTGTCGGTCTGAGCGTGGGAGTACTTTCTTTTTCTTTGAAACAGTTCCAATGCTTGACATACATCGTTTCAATTCAATTTCCTGGTGGGGCTTTGTATATTTGTTAAAATTGAAATTACTCCCACCATTTCCAGTGATCTCAATCTCAGAATTAAGAGCCAGATAAAAGGTGAAAATATAAGTGCAATAGTGAAAGGACTGAACTGATGCCATACATGTACAGTAGTCACTGGATAAAAGCACACTGCACAAACACACACCTATATCTGCTGACCAAATCTTTACTAATGGTATATTGATATATATAATATTTTAATAATTTCTCATTAACACACGGTATGCATAAAAGCATGCTTTTTCCTGTGCCCAAAGGGCGTTTTATCCAGCGACTACTGTATTTCAGTCGGACCTGCTTAATCCAAATCGTGTGGAACCAGCAACAAATTTGGATTAAATAAAAATACTTTGATTTTGATCCATATTTTTTGTTCTTTACATTACACTAGGTACTCCAAACCCGCCTCAAAACGGGTGAGCGAGCACAGAAATCGTCAAATTTGGCGAACTTCACTGATTCAGAAAATAAAAAGTATTAAACCTACAATGATGAGACTGATCTCATTTAAACGAGTTTTCTTCTTTCTTCTTTCATTTCGTCATATTTTCGTTTGTATGTGTTAATATTTGTTATGTTTTGTAACGTTTTGAAAAATGTGTTTTTACGGCAAAACACGCAAGAAAATTCATGGTTTGAGGAACCTCACTTTTTTCATATTCCTAACAGGTGCCCTCTCCTAAAGCTATTTGACAAATGTAGCACCATCCGGTATAAAAAGGTCACTCTTTCCAATGGTATAAACATCGTCTTTCTATCTTTACTATAAGTTGGCGAAAAATGATTTTTAAAATTTAAATTGCGAAAAAAGGGTTTTCCTGGGGAAAAAGGCAACTTCATGGTCACCATATTAAAATTCAACCTTTTTTCTTACTTAAATTCAACGACAAAATCATTCGAAACTATGACTCCATCCTATGAGGTCTTATCTAAAAGTCCAACTTTTACTACGATGTGCATAGCGACCACTTTCTACCGCCATTGGTAGTGACTGGCCACAGGGCTCTCATATTTTGATTTTATATGGCAACTCCGATGTCCGAAATGGCCAACATCTTACACGAACTTGTAGGTAAGTGTCTTAAGATTTTAGATTTGTGCATATTAGGAAAATTTTAAATTATATTTATCTTTTATTTTTTTAAAACCTATGAGTTTGTCAGATTGTAGCGATCTCAGTTTTCTAGATCTACGACTCCGTTGAGCAAGTTTATGAAGTCGCCTATTTTTTTTTTGTCCCGTGAAGGGAAATATGGACTGATGATGTTGATGACATGATATTTAAACTCAATATTTATCGTAATGGTTCATCAATATTATGTTTATTTAAACTGTATTCCATTCAAGAAGATGAGTGTTTTTTCACTTTTTCTGAATCGAGACATAATGGCTACCGGTACTGAAAGTTGGGTCTATCGGGTCTGAACGGAAGTGAAGATCTGTTGGGCAAATTCATTTTTGTTGATTGCATGGGAAGGAGGGTTATTTCTTAGTCTGATTTATCGTGAATGACTGTGTTTTAGTTTTATTTTAAGGTAAATTATGATTGATTTGTTTATAATTGGCCCCTGCCACTTTATGTCCAAGCCATAGAAACTCCATGGTTCTACGTAGCTTCTAAAATCTAGCACTGCAGTAAGCTGTGGAAAAACCCACTTTTTCCAAATTGACTTATTTAATCTACAAAGGCTAATAGTAGCATATGAAGTCTTAAAATACTGAATCTAGATACCGGTATCTAGTGTAGACTTGTCGGTTTACTAAAGTTAGAGGCGTTAAACACTCAAATTATTATTTTTTGCAGAGGGATCACTCTTTATTTTGTATATTATTTTACACCACCAAACAATGCTGAACAGGTTCACCAGGGACGGTAAGGGTAGACGGGCAGATGTGACTCCACCGCCCTCACCAACAGACTACTTGTGCAGCTGTGGGACATCATGCTTCGCAAATGGTGACGAGCAGAAGAAGGTAATTTTATTATTATAACATTGTGGTTGGTGGTTGGGTCGGAGAGGTCAGTAAGATGAACTTTGTGACACAATTCAACATGAAAGAAATAGATTTATAATCTATTTGATTAGGGTCTTTCTTCTTCCTATAAGACCACAGCTTCAGTATTGAAGATTAATGTGATCAATAACTGAGATATTAAACTATTAATATTAATATATTCCATTACTTAGTTATTAAACACGTCTAACTATATTATTATAGATCTGATGATTTTATTATTATTATATTATTACAGTTATTTATACCAGAAATGAACAATATCTTTCTGCCTAACTTGCTCTTAATTTAACATTTGATATTTGCTTCTACTATTTCAGGCTCTTTCTTTTTCTATATAAAAAAGCCAAACAGCAGACCTTCAAATCTCATAGAAACAAATTTTTGTATCTGCTATGAGGCATGTTATTGATTTATGAATGTACGCTGAATTATCTTGAGTACATAATATATATATAATATGCATATTTTTTTCCTTTGTTTTTCCAAGACTGGTTTGGCTACCTTTTGTCCTCCATCAAGCTTCTCCTGGTCCTTCAAGCATCATACGTCGACTATCAAAGCTGTGCAGTTATTTGAATTTGAGGGTCCACTTCTGATTAGTTATTTAGATTTAATTTGATTTCAATTTTATTTCAGATATCTATCAGCTGCCAATATTGACAGGAATATTTTTGTTAGGTCAATAAGAATTTTCAAAACCCTTCAAATTTCAAACTTACAAACAGCATAGTTGTAGAATTAGACAAATTTCAGAGAACAGACTTAATCCAAATTTTATGGCAAAGTGGGTCTTTTACTTAATCAATGAGAGTGAAGCAAAGGAACAAGATAGTAAAATCATTAAAATCTAATCCAAAGATTAGGGACAAAAAATTTGAACTGCAAACCCGAAAAAACCTGATAATTATCAAAAGTTTCTAGATGAAGAATTTTGTTTAACGAAACAAACCCTAGGTAAACAATCAACCTTCCTAACAGTTCCATCAGTTCATCAAACAAAGTGTAGAGAAAGGTAACATTAGTAACAATAACCCTGTAGTCATTGAAAAGTCTAAAAATCAAAATAGCCAAGTTTGAAAAGAACTTGAAGATTTAAAAAAAAAGTGAAAGAAGAGAATATGAATCTGAAAAGAGAGAACCAAAATCTAAAAAGAAAAATTTCCAGAAACAGTATTAAATTAGCCACCACCAGTTGTCATTTGCAAAATTCAGAAAGAAAAAGAAAAGTTGAAATTGACCAAAAGATAGTGTCATTAATTACTTAGAAGCCACCTTGGAAATAAAGAAAAGAAAGGTAAAAACTTTGAAGAAACAAAATTAGTCAATAAATGCAATGATAGTCTGAATGAAAAGATTTTCAAACAAGAAACTTCATGAAGTAGAAGTAAAATCAGGAGAAAATAATGCTTATGCAGATAATATTAGACAAGCACAATTCTTTTACGGTCTGAAGTAGGAGTGGCTTCTCATAAAGTTAGTGAAGATATGAGAATAGTAGGTAAACATCTTTTTGATCATAACTTTGAAACATTGCTATCAACCCAAAACATGCCTTAATATGAATGCTGAAGGTTTAGTTATTTCAAATTTGCAAGTAGCAGAAAAAATATTAGATTCTAAAAATATTACTCTCCATTTAGATTATGAATGGAACATCAAAAGTAGTAAATCATCAAGTCACCTTAGATGAGGAATCTAAATCAGTTAAAAACGAAATCTCAATCAAATTAAAACAGAACATGGTAGAAAGTCAGCAAAAAGAAAATTGACACGGCAGCAGCAGATTTAGAAAAACATGGTTTATTAATAAGAAGGATAGATAACAACGGAAGTGTTTGTGAAAGTAGTGAACAAGTAGGCATATTAATAAAAAAATCTTTCAACAACTGGTAAATCTAAAAAACAAATAACAGAAATAATCAAAGATAAAATTCTAACTCTGTCAGGTACTCAAGAAGATTTAATCTCAAATTTAAAACAATTTTTTAATTAGTGTTTCTTTCTTTTTAGTCTGAAATAAAATTGAAATCATGGGTCTAGTTAATGAAGTTTTATTTGACTTTGTAACATATTTGAGGCCGTTTTTGTTTTATGTTGATAAATTCATATTTATTGGTGATATATCTGGTGGGGAAAAACTTTCTTGTGATAATTTTTTTTTTACTGAATTTTTAAAAATTGTAAATATTTTAATAAACTGAAATCATGTCATAACCAAGCCATTATTGTAGTTATGTTTCTCTTTTGATGTTGTTTATCTAATCAGGAATGGATAGAGCTCCTTCTCCTCTTTCATTTGATACCAAGATCGACAAGATTGGTTAAAAAGTAAAGATTTTAAAAGGTTTTGAAATTCCTATTTTTTCTGTTTTTCGGCCCCATTAACAAAACGTGCGAAATTGATTTCGCGGCATATTTTCTAAGAGTATAACTTAAAAAGTATACTTTCAGGCATCCTGAAAAAATTGGACCTACTGTCAGCAACATTATCTCTTACTTTAGTGGTTTTCAAGGGTTAGCTTAATTTGTTATTATACAATATCTGAAAATGGCATTTTTGAGTCGTAAGTCACCAGACCATATTTTGGCCCATTTTGCGCAAAATTCAAAAGGGCATAACTTCGTGAAAATAAACCCATCATGTTGATTTTGGTATCATTTAAATCAGAATAAAAAACTCTTTCAGGATATCTACATTGGATACTCTTTTTCTGATTAATTCAATTTGGGTTTGGAGTACCTAATTACACCTTATGCCACCTGCCACCCCACTACTGCCGATTGGTGTTACATACATAGCACCATTGTGTTGACTGGTGCGGTATCTTAAGTATCCAATCGTTTACTTTAGTTAAAGTGTACAAAGGGACCTTTGTGTATACTCAATGTGAAGTTTTGCTTTATGACACTGACAGGATTGATTCAATCAAATTATTGGATATTTTTCTCCACACATTCGTCATACACTACAGTGTACGAGCTCCATGTAAAGTGACATAAGATCATTCTCAGATTTTCCTCACCGCAATCAAAGAGAGGATCAAACTTTGTCTGGCAAACCTATCGAGGGTAAGGCCAGTAACTTGAGTAAGTGTGCCCAGAGCCAAGATTAGTAGTTGCATAATTGTCCTGTGTACAGTATGTATTCACATGATTAAAAGAGATCTAGATGTCACACAAACATACAGGTGCATGACAATGACATATTTTGCCACTGGAACGAGGTCATCAATTTATATCGCAACCATTGTGTGTGTTGGCGACACACAAGTCTGTTCTTTGTACCACAATTAGGCTCCAACAAGATAAACTATAATCATGCATCCCTGTACAATTTACAAGATGATGACATCACAGTTTACTCCTACATAGGTTTGCCCCCATCTGGACTTGGTTTTCACTTTTCTCTTTCACTGATTTCCCCCCACAAAGTTGCATTTTTCTCATTTTCCAAGCTCCCAACTATGCACAATTATGCACATCTAGTGCATTTATGGATATTTTTAGTCATATTATGCAGTATATGGTCAGAACTGCCAATCCAAAGACTGAAAACTATACTAGTATACTCCTGGTATAAAGAAAACAGTACTTTCAGACAAAGAAGAACAGTATGGTCCTTTCGAATGACTAAAAGTGAAACCCAAACAACGTGATTGTCCTAAATTAGATCTAATTTATAATGTCCCCTTACAAAACTTCAGTAAATTTCAGGGGGAAAAAACCAACCAAAATATAAATTAGAACTCAATCCAGAATAAAAATCAGATCAATGCAGGGTCAAATGGTACCACCCTCCTTCTATGCCAATAGTTACAATCTAGATCCAAGAAACTGGTATGATATTAAAAAAAGTAAAATAAAATCACTATTTTACATTTATAAGATCTATAACCAGATTTCTTAAAACTATTTATATTGGGAAACAACCAAGTTTTTTTATTTAGATCTATGCTGCTGCTACTACTACTACATTGTACTTGTACTACTAGAGACCAAAACTTCCGACTCTAAACATTGACCTGGACATCTAGCCACTTTAGTTTGGCAGTCGGAGAAAATAAACGAATAAAGGTTTTCTGACCAATTTTTAAAAAAAATGATTTTGGCCAACTCTAACCTTTTCAACAGTTGAACAGTGAGCCACGCTAGTTCTTGATCCAGAGGCCGAACTCATGTTAATAGTATATCTAAAGTAATAAGTAAACTAAACGACATCTTCTGCCCAAGTGAATAATCGACTTCCGGTAGATATCAGTCTGTGCTGCAAGATCATACATCACCAAATGACCATAGAAAACCTTGCCGGCCGTACTGGCAAAGCTTTTTCAGAAATTCTGATTTGCCATAAGGACACACCAGTACCAGCAGTGCCTATCAATTGCCCAACATGAGCAAAGTTTTAGAATTGAAAACAAAACCACTTCCAAAAGGATACAAAGAAACATACAACATATGGACAGCACAGAACACACCAGTTTCAGCATATCAAAGATTTACAATTAAAAAAAACTCTGAAAGAAAAGAAGTTCAAGGAAACTTTTTATTTCTCATCAGAAAGTTTCAATTCCCTCTGCTGACAAAAATTATTTCTTGACGGGCTTGACAGGCTTCTTTCCAGCCTTGCCTGACTTCTTAAGTCTTGCCTGGCGTTTTTCCTTCTTCACAGCATTCTTGCCCTTGGGAAGAGGCTCCAAAGGTGTGGTAATCTGAAAATAACAATGTGAATTAACAAATCAAACACTGAAAATGCTGCCAAAGAAGATTAATACCTTTAATTTGCTGGTAAATATATGAGTGAACAGGTTGCATTATTCGCAGAGGTTTTTCATTTAATTACTGAGTTTTTTTTAAATTCTTTTTTCTTTTTGATGTGCAGACACTTAATTATCTCCAGTTTCCAGTGGAACTAGGTGTCGATTCACCTACTTAGATCTAGGTGAGTAGATTTTATTATAAATAAAAGAACATATTTTTCAACAATCTGAGCTTGAACCACGACCAATTTTGTGCCTTGAAATCCCCCCCCCCCAATGCTTGGTGATCAAGGTAAACTCAGAAGTAAACCATGCGATAAAACAATGAAAACGGGGAAAAGTATGGCCTTCCATCATCACCCGCCAACGCCAACGGGAAAAGGATGAAGAATACAAAACATGAAATGAACACAAGTAGAATTGAAAATTGCAAAAGACGATACACGAAAACTCAAAGAATCGTTTTCTCAACCCATTCACTGTCAGGCAACTGTTGTGCCACTAGCGACTTGGCATTGACGAAAACACCTTTAGTCAGTAATACAACTAGGGTGTAGTAATCTACAAGAACCAGGATAAAGTTAAACCTAACAATATAATGTAGGCTCACTCGTCTGAAAATGTTACTCTCTAATACAATGTACTAATAGTGGTAGTAAAAGTGTTGTGGGAAACCATGGTGATGTGAACTTGTATTCATGCACTAGTTCAAAGCCCTTGGTTGGCCCCAGTGTTTTTTTATCTTGTCTTGCTCTTATGAAAGTAACTCAATGTGCTTCAGGTAGAGAAAAATATTGTCAATTACACAGCATCTAAAAAAGCATGCTGTTCTGTATACTGTAACAGAGAGTTGAGGATTTTAAATGAACTGGCTTCTCGTGAGATAAATAATGTAGTGTGGCTGCACCTGTGCAGGGATACAGACTAAATTTATCTTCATCTTTTTTAAATTTTGGTACATGGTGTGTGCATTTTCTAGCTAATTCAGATACGTTTTAAAAACGAATTGAGCTATGCACAAAAATTCTTTAAATATGAGCATTAAAATGAAAATAAGAAGGGATGAAAATGAAGAAAACAAATCCCAAACTGAACAAACTGAATACTTTAAAAAAAAGTTAAATATTGATCAATAATTGCATTTCCAATAAACTGCAAAATCAGAATATGGACACATCACTGATCTCAGAAACACGGACCATGATTTTCATCATTCAGTGCAGCATAAATGTGGCTAAAGAATTAATGAGTTGGAAATTTCTCAACTAATGGACAGCAATAAAAAAAAAAAAGGGGGGGAGAAAAAAGAGGGGAGATAAACTTTTCATGAGACATTTTCATAGGCAAAAATTTCACAAGTAACACCATTACAATCAAATTAGTAGTAACAAATAACGGATACTTACGCCACGTTTTTTTATTTTGGAGCTCCAACTTCTTACGTCTGCGCATGAAGTCGGTGTGTCGTGCAAGTTTGACAGCATGCTTATGGTAAGGATTCAAACGAACCATGACTCTGTAGTTCTTCAAAGGATTCTTCTTTAAGATCCTTCTCTTTTGGTCCTTGCTGAAAAGATACAATTATTGAAGAACAGTATGGTTATACATCCATAAACATTTATTGTTCATTGTCCTAAAACACTTGTTATGTGAACTTAGCACCACCCTTCACAAAAAAAAAAAAGGTTTGAAAATTACCTCAATAACGTCTATACCTTTATACATTTCCTTTACTTTTCAATAAAATCATTAATGTGGAGAGAAAAGTTGCAAATTTAAGACTTGCAAAGCATTCTCCTTCGTACTTACCGGGAGCTCTGATGGCATTTTGGATCTCATCACTCTTCAGAAGGCGAGACAGGTCAAATGTTGTCATCTTATGCATTGGCAAGCTGGAGAAAGGAGCAGATTGTAAAAAAAAAATATAATTTCAATCGAGAATAGTAAGACAAGACAAACAATGTGTCTGCATGAGATTTACAGATGAAAAAGCATTTATATAATAAACTGCAACATCAGAAAATGGACACATCAATGATATCAGAAACACGGACCATGATTATCATCATTCATTGCAGTACAAATGTGACTAAATTAAATCAATGTTATTTTTATAAGTTAACCTATTCAGTCCAATCCCCTTCCATGGCCCTCAGTACCACACAAAGGGACATAACAGATTCTCACACATACCTGCATACTTTAAAAATTCAATTCTAAATCAAATTTTAATGAAAATTACACAAATAGGAAGTAAAATTATCATAATATGTGAAATAGTAATTTGCAGTAGCATTTGGTGACTTAAAAGAAAATCTAATAAGGAAGGCCTGAAAATTACAACATACTTAGTGAAAGTTGATGGGATTCTTATTGAAGAAAAGAGACGAGAAAAAGTTTCAAGAATAATTAAAGAATGCTTCAAAGAAATCGAGATCTCTGGTGGAGCACAAGGTATTCCCTAAATTTCATTCACTGAAGTTTACTTAACTCGTCGCTCCACCATAAATCAGTATCTGGGACTAGATCTAGACACAATCTAAATCGCCACTTCCAAGTTTTGACAATAATCAACCAACATCACTCTATCATTAACATCAATTTCCCCTCATAAAAATTCACATTATCTTTATCATCGGGACTAAATTCATCCACTGTTACTTCATGTCATTCGTCACTTCACTGTAAATATGCATCAGGGGCTATATCTCTCCACATTTGGTCTCAGTTAGATCCCAAGTCCTCACTTTCATTACTTCCAAGGTCTTGAAATATAATTCCTCACCAGCACCACTCACATTAGCACCAATTTCTGCCGAAATTTATTTCTATCATTTGGACTTGCAACATCGCCAATAAGGAGATGGTAAGAAAAGCCACTGTTGACAGTCTGCAGTGTAGGATCAAAAACTTACTGCTGCTTCAACAAATTCTTTAGGCTTTAATGATCTTTAAAAACCTTTACTCACTACTTTGTACTGGCATCTATTTGAAATGAAAGTGCAACATTCACCACTGAAGAGTTCCTTCTTGGAAACCTTATAAAAAATACAGGTCTGAAACGGCTGTGTGGTACTTAACTGATGTGGTCAGCTAAGGTGCTGAATGGATTAATCACTTCGGTTGAAAAATAAAGACCTACTTGTAACCAGTCTTTTCCTTCGACTCCTTGCGCCATGTGCCGTAGAGACTGTCCAATCTTTTGAAGGCTGATTCAGTCCAAATACAGAATCTTCCCACATGGCCACCAGGAGCGATCTTCAAAAGATTCAACCTATCAACACTGATAAGTGTCACACCTGAAAAAATAAATGATATCCATAAAATTCATAGAACACCATACTACAAAAACAATCTTGTTTGTTAGGGATTTAAAATCTAGTCTTTCACAATACTAGAAAATCTGGTACATCTACATAATAAGACAACCTGAATAAAGAAGAAATACTGGAAACAAGTATTGAATTAAACAGATCACATCATTTTCTTTCACACTTCTTATTGACCCACTTCTTGACCACAAAGAAATATAGATGTGGGAACAGAGTCTGACCAGAGCATAACAGAAGATGTGTTCGCTGAGCAGTATGCATGTTTGGTGTTGAATAACAATGATGTTGGCTAAGCCCATACTGTGAGCCAGAAGAGGGAAGGCAGTGCAGACCATAACACTATCGGTACCACTTCACCCACCACTGTCAGTGGGTGAAAATAATGACTAGTAAAGGTTAGGAGAGACTTGGACTTGCCTTTTTACAAACTTTTTCCCCATCAAACTGTATTGTTTTCACAATTGGTGGATTCCAACAAATGATACATAAAATATTGATGGAAAAGTGAACATTTCTCTCTACAACATGCTGCTGTAGGAACAGCTGCAATTCAATATAATTTTCATTAGTGAGCTGCAATGTCAGAAACAGGAAACATCTTTTATGTCAGAAACACGGACCTTAATCTTCATCATGCATTGCAGCCTTAAAATGAACAATGAAATCCTTTTCAACACAACCTGTGAATAAACAATCTTTAAGATACACCTTAATCCATCTCATCAATCCTATGGGTCTTGAACACTGATCAATCCCAGTGAGGCGCTCTTCATAAAATTGTTTTAAAAAGAATCAAAATATGGTTACAAAACAGCTTTCCCATAATATTTCTTATAAAAAAATAAAAGGGGTGAAAAGAGTACTCAAAAGAAGCTCCATCCATGTTTGCTAAATACCAAAGCAGTACAAACCATAACGCTACCGTTACCAGTTCACCTGCCACATGTCGGGAATGGCAATAATGACTAATAGAAGTTTGAAGAGACTGACTTTGCCCTTTTGCATATTGACCTCTTTTCCCTTTCAAACTGTATTGTTTCCACAATTGGTGGATTTCCAACAAATGACACATAAAATATTGATAAATCCTAACTATTCCTCATTCCCCTAACTTTAATGTGAATAATGACATTGAGATGAAAAAGTGAACAATACAACATGCTGCTGTAGGAACAGCTGCAATTCATTATAATTTTCATTAGTGAGCTGCAATATCAGAAACAGGAATCATCTTTTATGTCAGAAACACGGACCATAATTTTCATCACGTATTGCAGTTTGAAAATGAAGAATGAAATATTTTCAACACATCCTGTGAATAAACAATCTTAAGGATACACCATAACCAATCTCATTGATCATATGTGTCGTGAACACAGTGATCAATGCCAGAGACACTCTTCATAGAATTTTTATGTAAAAAAAATCAAAATATGACATATTGAATGTGCCTAACTTTCCCATAATATTTATATAAAAAATAAAAGGGGTGAAAAGAGTACTCAACAGAAGCTCCATTTATACTTTTGCTAAATACCAAAGCAGTGCAAACCTAGTTAATGCCATCATTACCCCTTCACCCGCCACTTGTCGGGAATGGCAATAATGACTAATAGAAGTTTGGAGAGACACGAGTTTGCCCTTTTGCATACTAACCGATTTTCCTTTCAAACTGTATTGTTTTCACAATTGGTGGATTTCCAACAAATGATACATAAAATATTCATAAATCCCAAGTCTTCCCAGCCCCTAGTCTTAATGTGAATAATGATATTCAGATGAAAAAGGAAACAATGTTTCTCAATACAACATGCTGCTGTAGGAACAGCTGCATTTCAATATAATTTTCATTAGTGAACTACAATGTCCAGAAACAGGAAACATCTTTTAAGTCAGAAACACAGACCATAATTTTCATCATGCATTGCAGCTTGATAATGAACAATGTTTTCATGTTCAACACAACCTATGAATAAACAATCTTAAGGATACACCATAATCCTTTGGGTCTTGAACACTGATCAATGCCAGTGAGGCACTATCATAATTTTTTTAAATAGTAAATATGACACATGAATGTGACACCAATAACCTCTACTTTAAATAAAAAGGATCAAAAGAGTACTCAAAAGAAGTCCACCCATGTTTGCTAAATACCAACTGTCATTGGAAGCAAACTGTCAACCTGACTAGTTTCAAACTCAAGTTAGTAAGAACTGGCAATTTTTCGTAATTTAAAGTGAACATTGGTAAATCCTTCGCATTGTCAAATTTAGGCCTGAATATCAAAGTAATGATTGAAATGTAGTTGAAAACGCTTCTTTCATACCAAACCAACCATTGTCAGTATTTTGTCTTCACATCTAGATATCATGCACATGACTTCAGAGCAATGTTTGTAGACACCAATCTGACAAACATCTAGATTCAATCCGCTAAGTTGCCAAAGTCCCTATTAATGAATTAGCCTACAGGATGCAACAGTCCAAGCAACTATAACTCAGAAAATCTTTAGAATCTACACGCATCACTAACCCCCAATCTGAAAGTAAACACCATGCAAAGTACTCAAGCGCAATAGTCCAAGTGAATGAAAAGGGCATATAATCTATATCAAAATATGGTTAGATGTAGATCAACATCATGTGAAAAAAATTTAGTTAGTTAACTTGAAGTCTTCACAGCCCCAACAGAAGAAAAGATTGGTTTGTTTTTTAAATTAAAATTTTTAAAACTCTTGAAAATCCATAAACATGCACGTCCCACGTCCGCATTAAATGTCCCCTTTTATTTGTCATGCCAAGTCCGTTTAATAACAAAAGAAGTTTGCTAAAGATGCCTACTTCCTCTTCAAATTTGAGGATTGGAAATAGTAGTAGCAGTAGGCTGAGATGAGTGGCTGGCTTGAGCCTGCAATTGGAGATATTTGCTAGCTGGGTTAGTATAACCAGTAGTAGGCTGAGACGAGCCAATGCCATGGATTTTTCACCCCGCATCAACCATGTTGGTGGCACGTCAAGAAATTTCATCTTTCTAGACTAGATCTCTAGATTATAGATAACTAGCTTTCTATCTTATTTAAACCTAAAGCTCTAGAATCTAGCCCTAAACACAATAAATCCAATGATATTTGGTTTTAACAACACAGAGCAGTTAAGGAATTTAAATTCAGGAAAAATCATCACTAGACCTAAGAAATATAACTTTTAAATCCACTTGACCGACACGTCTCTTTGCAACTAACAGTAACTGACTAGATTTAGTAGGGGACTCTTCATCCAAAATGAAATCCAAGAAGGCCCTTATCCCATGCATCATAAAACATCCGGGTCAAAAGCCAAAGAAAAATGAAAGGAAGTGAATCAACAGCTATCCCTGTATCTCTTCATCAAAATGATAATCACCCGGTTTCCGGGCCCACCCGCCGACTCAGAGGTCATACAGTATTTGAAAACAGATAATTTCCCTGTTTTTCCCCAGAAATTGCCGGAGGTCTGGCACCCCTGATAGTGATGCATAGTGATTCATTCTGGCACATGTCAAAACAAAATTATTAAAATAGTGAACTAATGCCGATTCTTTGCATACCTGGGATGTTTCCTAAAGGCTCGTGATATTCCATTGTCTTTTTCATAAATGACCAGAGGGCCACGGCGCTGAATGCGGCGACGATTCCTCATTTTACCTTTTCCCGGCCCTGAAGCGCCGACTGTTGTAGACCTGCATTTCAAAAAGGTTTTGTTAATATATTTGTTGTACTATATCAGTGATGTAAATGCCAAATCTTTTAAAAATCTGAAAGTAGCAGAAAGGTCACATTTACAGAATAGCTTCACAATGCAAAAACTATTTTCCCCCACCTTCACTATTAACTAGACAGGAAGTTATCATTACACTCTTTACTTGACACCCATTCCCCTGTGACATTGTTTATAACAAATCAAACAACCAAGAAAATTCAAGCTACTGAGATGTCATCTCGCTCCCAGTTGTAAAAACGAATAGGTTTTGCAACTTCGCTTCTCACCATACAGGATGTCCAGCAAAAAGTCAATTGAAAATTTCCTACCTCAATACAAAAAATCCTACCTAGGGAAATGAAATACGTCCCCGACGCTAGAAACGGAGAACAGCGTAAATATTTCCAATTTCAGTGCATTATTATAAATTGTTAATTCAAATCATAAGTGAATAACTTTCTATTGCATCTCAATGAAATGAAAAGTGATCACACATTTTTTTAATTTTTCACTTTAGATTAATGTCACTTAATTTCAGCATTTCCCCACACTGAAAAAAATAATTCTGATAGCTGATAGATCTACCCCTATCATTTCACAAAACATGCAAACTGCATATCTGCTTTCGAAAAATATATCAAACACAAGAGTGACAATATCCATAGCCTAAAACACACGCACAAATAGTTACTCAGTTTACCGAGGAGAAAGAGGTTTGCAAGGCTTTTTCTATAACTTGATTGAACTCGGCCAATTATAAATCTTCCTCTGTTGTACTTTTAACCACCCCCCACCCCCTTTCTTTCTCTGGATCAAAAACTGTAAAACATCTACCCACTCCTCCTGTAAAAAATCTCCATTATGGCAACCACCCCACCCCTCTTTCTTTCTTCTTCAATAAAACCGGAATCTAGATCTAAATCTAGTATAACTGTACATTATAGTACATGATTGCCTTCTTCCCGGTTCTACCCTTTCTCACCAATGTCTACTGTAGTGGAAGACATTCGTTATTTCTCTTTCTCTTCCAATACCGTATGTCAGCCTCACTCGCCTCTTATTTTGCCATCATGTTTTCACACGACTTTCTTCACGCTCTCCCCTTCCCCACCTCTACTCTGCTATCAGGCTGTGCGTGCATGATACCCCCTTCGATCATCCAATCTCCTCTATTCTTTCTTAACACTTGCATTTGCCTTTCGGTCACCAGTAAACTCCAGACTCCATTTTCACTCTCTCTAATACTAATGCACACACGCGATTGGTCGCATTAACATTTTCCCTCTAGCACGTCTTACACATACACGTGCGCGATCGGACTTAAAATATGCACATTGCCCTCTGTCTCTCGCCCTTTGACACAAACCATCCAACAACGCACGCAATCGGCTTTTTAACACACGGCATTCTTAATCTCTCCAGAGTAAAAGTTAAATTGAAGAAAGGAGGCTGGGCCGTGATAAGCAGTTCATGGTATTGTATAGGCGCTAAAACTAAAGAAAGTATTGAAAGCTTTGTGTCGAAATCCGATTTAATCCCCCTGGCAAACTTTACAATTTTAAAGAAGGTATCGGAGTCTTTATTTTCAACATGAAAGAATCGCCATACAGCAAAAGCATGCATGACCGGAAATGGATGACAAAATGATCATTCATTGCCCAAGATCTTATTCGCATTTCCTTATTTCATAGCGGTGCCGATAATTGTTCATGTCTACTTCGATTTCCCTGACTTCGCCTCATGTCGGTCCTCAATACATCATTTCCCTGGTGTTTTCTCGACCGGGAAACATTTTTTCGATCTCAAGGATTTCCTGATGCATGGATACCCTTTTTTCCTAACCCCATTTCCTACTTGTTTTCCTACCTAAGACATCAATTTCCGACCATTTCAGACCTGAGTGTGAAAAATCCGACATATTTCCGACCTTGCTGGACACCCTGACCATAGTAAAATTCTCTAAACCAATTCTAATTGATATCAATTAGATTTAGACATCAAATGTCCTAGAAAAAAGAAAATCTCGGGAAATATATCTAGTACTAGTAGTAGTAGCAGGCTATTTCTAGGCCTCTAGTAATACATAAGGTCTTGACCATCTGGATATCTACATGAAACAATTCTTCAAAAGGATGCCTGACCATCTGTCCGTATCTGCATATTATGATTAACTTAGATCCGACTAAAATATAAATCTAGAATCTTGATTCCTTTAAATCTAGACGGCAAGTTTAATTTGATTTTACCCATGTCCACAATAAATGTGATCTTTGGGTTTTTCAGCCTGTCATGGATGAGACCATGACCTTTCGATTGAGGCCAACACCTTCCCTCTGAGCCACAAAGACTGTCAAATGACAAACAACTAGCATTCTGTTCAAATAACAAGATGCTTTCACAGTGATCTGATAATCCAAGAATGTTGTCAAATGTCAAACTATCAGTAGAAATCAAACATGGTAGATCTGCATATAGACTAGATACAGATATTCTCAAATGAATCGGAGACTTGTCCAAACAATAAAGTACTTCAGTAAAAGAAAAACAGCACATCTACAAAATAAATAATCAAAGGAGAAGAAAACAAATAATTTGAAATCAGACAAAAATATACACCTATTTTGTATACACACACGGTTTCTTAAAGAAAGGTTTAAAAATAACTACATATTTCATATATCGAAAACTTACATTGATAGAGCATAAGCCATCATATAAACTTGGATTATGTGTAATTTGACAGAATTACAGCCAATCACCATTTTCTTTCATGATTACCTTCTCGATATCAGACCAGGCCTTTAGTTTCTTCAAAAACAGAGACTGCCTCCTTAGTTTTCTTGATCTCCTGAACCTTATCACTGATCACAAGGGGAACTTCTGGGATTTCCTCTATTCTATGTCCTGAATGGAGAGAAAAGAAACCAGTAAAACAAAAGTCATTTACAAACAAGCTCAAACCAAAATAATATACAATTTATCAAACTGCTAAGTGTTTCTTCTTCCTTTCTTAACAAAGTAGCTGCCTAGTCGCAAATGAATAGAATACAATGAGTATTTTAGGACAATAAAACAAAACAAGATTAACATTACAAATCAGGTTGACTAAATCTAAATAAGAATAAGAGTTTGCGGCTGGATTGTAAGGAGTTTACGTCTCTTACTCAAGAGATGATGTAGGAAATAATTTCTTTTCTGGAAAATTATTCTGTCATCTAAAATGACTTGGTAGTTCTTTTGTTTATTTGCATCCATCAAATGCGGCAGTCCCATACTCACATCTCTCTCTCTTTCCTGCTTTTTCTTTTCTCTCTTTCTCACCTTTTATTACTTACTTATTTTCATATTTGTACTTCATTCTAGATCTGAACCTTCCATTCTTACTCCTATATATTCTTCACTTTCCTTTCTACTTATTCTTCTTATTATCACCGTCTTTTTTCTTTTTCTTTCTTCCTCCTTTGTTTTTCTTCTGACATCACATTGTGTGATGCCTTAGGAAGATGCTTAGATTTAGATCTTTCTCATCCATTGTCTGAGAAGGGTTATACTCGAAACATCACGTGTTTCTTCTGTCTTTATTAGTGGAGTTGTCGTTTATTGTCATTTTGGCCTCGCTGTTATCATAATTATGTGTATCGATTCTTCGCTGTTCTATTATTCTTTGTCCATTCTTCAAACAGAAGGCATTGCTGATATTAGGGACGTCTAGATCTAGATGATTTGTATCTGTACTTTTAAATGGATCTAATAGATCTAAATCAATTAGAGATTAAAAACTTGAAACAATATGACTCCCCCTACAAAGTGTGATAACGTATGTATAAAAAGAGAGAAATAGAGAACATTTTCGTGTGTGTGTGTAAGAGGCGTGGGCAATTTATGCAAGGAAGAATATAGATTGGATGATAATTGACAGGTTATGTCACGCAAGTGTGACTGACCGGATAGCAGAAGGGCTGGGGTGGGCATGTGTGTGTGAAGAAATTGAATGTGAAAATATGATAGTAAGATGACTGACCACTGATGAGAAAGAGAGAGAAAAGTGAGTGTAAACAATGGGTGGGAAGAGCAACTGTAATGCTGATTTAGTACTAGATTTCATTGTTTTATTGGCAAGGAGATTGCTATTATAAGCTTGTCCGAACCACCCCATTTTTCAGCTCACCACGACGTGAGTTCCAGATTTCACTGGTTTTCGGTGCTATTCCCTTGCCCCCTCTTAAACGCTTGTAGAGCCACTTAAGTAAGAAACTCAATCAAACAAAAACGGAGCCCACAAAAGAAAGCTTGTTCCATCTTGCATTAGGAACTACCAGTGTCAATAAATTTAGACTTTGCGAAGGAAAGCGACAGAGCTGTTTAGCGTCTGAACCGAACACTGCACGGCCTTCCAACTAGATCTGATAAATGCCACAGACCAGTTGCTCGGCTCAAGGCAATGTGTACGTCGTTGATTCAGTGCGTAGACAAATTATGCATTTTTCATTTTCTATTGATGAAAAGCTGTCTTGTAGTTTTTGGAGACATGAAAAATTGGGCTTGTTCTATGTATTCACGACTTCAAGTAAGTGTGAGTTTGTGAGTGACCGTTTTTTGCGCGATATAGAAGGTTAAATTTGGCGTTTTTAGCCCATTAAAAATTATATAATAATTCCGAAAAGTTGTCCTACAGAAATTATTTTGGTATCAAATTACTCAGGTCTTTCCAGTTTCCAGTTGTTTTCCCACTGCTTACACTTGAGATTTCGGCTGGGACTACCTACTATTATAATGGATATGTTTACTTGGAAAAAGGAGGAACCAGCATCAACAATGACCCTATACCTGAAATCGCTCCATGTATCCTGATTTTTTAAATTTAGAATGGCAGGTCTGTAAGAGGTACAGCAAAAGGACATGTAAAAGGAAAGATGTAGGACTTAGCAGCAACATCAACCAACCACCACCAGAAGTTTGTCCAAAAATATTCCAGGAAGGACTAACAATATTCACATACCTTTGGACATCACTAAAGCAGGCACACCAGTTGTAGCAATTGCTGATGTCATGGCATATCGTCGCTGATTGATATTGATCCTCGATACCATCTCCTCCAAGTTTTAGTGGAGCAAACATTCTACCACCACGACACATGTTTCCAAAAGCACCCTGTCCTGAACGATGAGTACCACCACCTCGAACACGGGGATACGGGCAACAGCACGTCCAGTACCCCAAGATTCAGCAGATGTTTGATGACCTGTGAACATGAAGAGTAAATATAATGTCTTGAAACAATATATATTGGAATACTGCATTGAAATTTAAAACATCTTTAACCTTTATTTCTAAAAAAATATACACATGTATACTCTCAGAAAAATATAGCTTAATGTTCGCCTGACATCGGATACAACAGTTGTGATCTCCCCTCTACATAATATATTTGAGACCCCGACCATGATTAACAGGTTTCCAAAGAAAATCACCAGAGCAGTCATGACCCAAATCTAAAACCCTACCTGCTTTCTCTGAGACAGCATATGGCTGGCGTGTATTTTTTCAGCATCTGGAAATGGGTAACATTGACAATGTCAGGCCTAATAGGTGCTTTGAACACTGCTGGTAAAGCAATGTTTGTTCCACTTGTTTCTCCTTTCTCATTATGTGTACGCTGATGAGGGGCCTGGCAGCCTGTCAAAGAAACAATTCAAATCAATAAAGAGGTAACAAATCCACAATGAGTATCACATATACAGTGTTTATATATATTAGCCTACATATTAATGAACCAGGAAAATATTGATTTGTAACTTTTGACATTTCAAGTGGGAACTGTATGAAGTAAGAATAGAAACATGGTGGTCTAACGCCAATATCTCGGAAACCCGAAACACGGGAGTTACAGTAAGTTGAAATAGGTATCCATTCCTAAACCCTGAAAATGGCGCACAATTTTAATTTTAGGACCAGGTTTTGGAGCAGCTAGGCGATGAAACTACCTACATGTTTCTTATCTAACAAGTTGCTTTCAGCTGCAGAAAGTAAATGGGATATCCGGAGTATGATACTCTCCCTGCACTTGTGCCTGACTATGAGAGTCCTCCCAAGCAATACAAATTAGTAACCACTGAAAAACAGCTTCTTCCCTTTTGTCCCCCAAAAAACCAGGCCAACATTTTGCTCAGCCCGGTAGCATTGCACTTAAGCACCGTCAGGCGACACTGGATATTACTCCCGCTGTAGCACAACAGGTTTTCCACAGACTATCTTCTCTGGTCGAGTCATCACTTCTTGTCATTTAGGCCCATTACTTTCTCGCGCTAAAGGCACTTGAACTTAGTGCCACCCCTTATCATCTTATGCCTTGAAGTTGGAAGTCTTCCTTGAGGAAGAATCTAGCCAACTATAACCCAACAAAATGTTGATTTGACAAACTTTTGATTGGGGGACAGAGAATACACATTATGACATGATTAAAGATATAGAATCTAGATCTATAATACATCGCATGCCAAAATAAATGATTTTGAATGTTTTATTATATCTGGCGGTTGAACGATTTCCCAACCTTCGTTTCCCTTTGATCTCGGAGTTTAGGGCCTAAATTTTTATTTTTTTTTCCAAGATATATTTAAACTTAAAAATAAGATTTTTTTTAGAATAACTTAAAAAATATTTTGTTTTTCCAAAAAATATTTATTTCTTAAAGTTCAAGAAAAGTTACACAGGGTATTGCACTTTAATTTCATTTAGAATTTTCCCAAATGTGTTCCGCCAGATGAAGCAAATGTATCTTTTCTCCATCTCCATTCAAACTCCCGCTTGATCTTCTTCTTTGCATGAGACCAAAATGCTCCAATACTTTGTGTATGTGCCATGGGATCAGCAGGGTCGACAAAGTGTGACAAACTCCGACAAATTAAAATGTAGGATCAAACTCCGATAAAAAATAATTTAGGACCCTAAACTCCGATATCGCCCTTCGCTTCAGCGCTAAATGAAAAAAAAACTTTGCTACGTTTTTCTCCGGCAAACCTGTACTAGAAAGTCAGAAAACATAGATCTAAAATCTAGATCTACACCTGTCCTGATGTACTCTGGTCCAAATTTTTTTAACAAAATAAAGATTACCGTACAGCGGTTGCCAGCTCTAAAAACCCTCTTTGTTATCTCTCTTGCTGTGTGCTTGGCTAAGGGGGGCCTCTCATTGATCGTCATCACATAATATGTCAATTGTCTTAATCTTCCACTGTGTCAGATTGGCGAACACCAACTCAGTCCAGGCCTTTTTTTAACCATAACTTTGTTAGATTCTATCTCCCTTGGATGTGCCCAACTATGGTGATCCTTCCCAAATTTTTTGCCGCTGTGACACCACATTTGCATCCATAAAGGTTTCTAGGCCTACTACTACTAAAGCATTCTTCTGTTACATGAACTCTATTCCACCACCATGAGTCCGCATGGGCACGAACATGCCGAATCATTGAATCCTGTCCAGTCCACTATTCACGTTTTACTATCGTCTAAAATTCCCAAGCCCCGACAAAACACTGACTAAAACTTGTCGTAAAGATGACAACAGTCATAAATATGTTAAACTGACATTGTAATTTAATTTGTAAAGACAAATTTGTGACAATTTTACCATTTTTATCGACGAGATCAGAGCCGGCGTGTCCGGACTCCACGTTGATTCGATGCAAAAAGGACGATTTAGCGGAAACCGGAAGTTGATAGAAGTAGTTCCATTAGTATAGTACTGCGCCTGCCTGTCGGAAATTTGCGTACTAATACTAATACTGTTGTCTGAGTAGTAACGGAGACGGTAGTAATAAGGCCCACTGCTTACTTCACTGTCAATTGGGCCCAGTGACTTGCAGGTCTACTACATTTAACCAAATATATTAGAACAATTGTTTTAGTGTCTTTAATTTACTTACGGTAACTTGTAGTATATTTTGTGTTGTAGTTGTAGCAGTCTGTAAGCGGTAGGCACTAAAAACTTGATTGCGCTGTCTTTTTTCTACATCAACATAGATTCTATATCAATGTCTATAGTAATCTGTGCCGAACGTCGGAGGACAAAATTTACTCAATACATGTACTCAGCCTGCCTTGCAACTATTGCAACCTGCGAAGCTCTTGTAGCCTCTATAGCTGGATAACAACACACTTTTCCAATAGTAGGAGGTGGAGGAAAGGGGTGGGGGATGGGGGGGGCGCATGGAAACGTCTTGTATATATTATAATTTATTCTTCTAATTTGTTCATCAAAGCTATCTAATATTTTTCACTACATTGCCATGGCAGGGTCTGCAGCAAGTGACGTCTGTGTTTGTCTCGTTCTTATTTAATTTCTCTTTAGTTCTAACAATTTTATTTCGAGTTTCAAGTGACGTGATTATCCTGCTCATTGTGTTTAGAATAAGGCACGTTTGGGGGGAGGGAGGGTTGCATATAATCATAACAAAATCATTGATATCCTTGATTTATAGTACCCTCTTATTTCATTCATTATCTATAAAGTATGCAGCCATGTTCTTTTTGATTGTTTGTTACAAAAATATGTGTCTTTGAAACAATGGTGATAGTCTAATTCATCAAATGATCACTGACTGATAGGATTATAATTCGTTTTTGTTTTCTTTGAAAATCCTTTTTAGTTTGGGTACTGCGCTGAGGAACTTGGTAAATGATCAAAAGAACAAGGTGTCACTCTTGATGGAATGGATACTGGCACGTTGACTCCAGGAAAAGATGGGGAAGCTTCAATCGTACTACACAAAAGCTGTCAGGGCACACAACCAGAGAGAGGAGGAGTTGAACAGTGATGTATGGACCTCCTTCCACCACAGCACCAACACAGACGTGGCACCCCGGCATGACCATTGCTCTGTTGGCGAAGACAGCTGGTGTTTTTTTTATAACAGGGCACTCAGCAGAGGCCAACCCACGCTAGCTCACACCAACGGCTCAACATTCTTCAGCGCTAAGGTCGCCCCTTACGTTGAGAAGATCTATGAACGAATGACTCAGCCAGATCTTCTGGGAAAAAGGTCTGTCAGGCATGAATCAAAACCAGAACGAAGCCTGCATTCGCATATCTGGAACAAGTGCCCCTAGCACATATTCGTGAATCGGCCCCGAGTCGAAACTGCCACTGCCTTGGCCATCAGTGAGTGGAACCAGGGATCGTTAACCACTCACCATTTCATGGAAGAGCTGGGGACTAAGGTAAAACAAAGGTCCAAAGACATGGGGCTGAAACGAAACAGGTGTCGCGTACGACAAGTCGATGAGGCGATGGAGGAAACCGCGAAAAAACGTCCAGAAGTGAGGAAGACGGCTATTCAGCGGGAGAGGCGCCGTCTTCTTGAAGTAGAAAGGATGGAGAATAGAGGTGGGGCTGCATGTGCAGCAGGGTCGGGGATTTTAATTTCAAACTGTCTGCATGGTAGGTAGCCTGCTTGTTTCATAAGTTAAGAATAATTTTATTTTTTAGTCTTTTGACAATTTATTTTCTCTTTTTTTCCACACATACACGCAAATAATTGTTAATTTGTGGGTTATTTCATATACTCTGACTGAAATTTTGTTAATTTGCTTTTGTCATTCAGTTTATTGTTGTGATAAGAGAGTGACGCTTTAAAAAAATGTAGTATGTTTTTGTTTTTACATAAATATCAAGAATTTTATACAGTTATTTTGCTTTCTTATAATTATACAAAAATGTTGTTTCGTTTTTTTCAAATGCCTAATCTGACCTTAAATTTTGTGTATTTCCTTTGCAAAGTAGTGAGTCGTTATGATGAGAAACTGCAGTTTTAAAAATATATGGTTTTGGTTTATTTACACAATATCAAGAGAGTTGTTTTTTAAAGGATTTTCTCGATTCCCAAATTTTTAAGGGGTGGGGTCTACTGTGACAAACTTATCTAAAAAAAACTGTTGTAATGATTCATAGTAAGTAGATGCGCAATTAAATAGAATATATTTTATCACTTTACTTTCATTTACAAGTTATAAGCCATCAAAGTCTTGAAAAAGCCAATTTGACGAGGATTTTTGGTGCCAGACCATACTTCAGTGTTTTAAATGTTAATTTCAATTTTGTTTACAGTAATGTCAAATCCTTTTGCTGTTGTTGATATATGCTATAATGATAATCCTAGCATGTATGATTCATCTAGCTTTGTTCAATCTGGAAAATTTATTGTGCAATATGTGTCAAAATTTTATATGCAATAAAATCATGATCAGTATGAAAAAATACTCGTTTATGTCATTTTGTGTCAACATCATATCACCAGTTCTTTTATGATATGGAAAAAAAATGAGCAATATGCTTTGGAGAAGTATTTTCATTTTAATATGTATACCTCACCTTAAGGTTTTACTCTATCTTGAAATGTTTCACAGCTAACGGGTTGCTTTATGCTTATTCGCAAACTGTCGGTTATCTTGTATGTTCATTCATCAGATGTGTCTTCTTTACGAATGAAAATATGCTTGTTATCTTCAGCTAGATCTTACGTTGACTTGCAGCTGACTTCCATTATATATATACTTTTCAATATTCATAAAGAGGTCGAGATCATAAATCGTATTTTGAAGACTAGACGGATTCGATAAAACCGTATTGTTGGACATTTTAAACTGAAGGGTCTAAAATTATAGTAAGCCTAAAATAACTGAAACAGGGGCTAACAAAAATCAAATAAATCAATGGTAATCTCTGAACTACCCCTTCTTGTGTCCGATTCTATTACATACTAAAATATCATCGTATTTATGTGAACAGCGGGCTATAATTTAGCCAAGATCTTAGACATCATAGGAAAGGCTTTCTTTTTTTCTTTTCTTTTGCTTTTTTGTCCACGTAGATAGTAAGTTAACAAAGAAATACGCTTCTCTACTCATCAATCATCCTTTCCCATTGCTGACATGGAATGCTCCTTGTAAACGCTTTCTATTTTTAATAAACAAAGGCTGCTTCTGTCTGTCACTCTTTCTGCTTTTCCTAGATAAACAAATCAGCGTTCTCCATGAAGTTGTACTTGTCAACTTCATTTCCTTGTGTCTTTTCGGATATTTTATCAAAATACGGGAGCCTCGAGTTGGATGTTAGGAAATAGCGGCAGGACAACGCCTCCTTATATATTATAAAGGTGGCTGGCGACAGGACCAATATGTACGATTTTACTTTATAATTAGATCTATGTTTATTTATTGTTTATCTATTATTTGTTTATCT
>JAXRKP010000448.1:240000-292500 GCA_037039925.1 Doris montereyensis | reverse complement strand
TATAATTGTGATAATAGGTGAAAAACAACAACAAGTGACAAGCCCACCAATAAAGACAGAACAAACACGTGACGTTTTGGGTATAATCCTGTGTCAGACAACAAAAGAGAAATATCTAGAATCTAGATCTAAACACTAATTAAGGCATCACGCAATGTGATGTCAGAAGAAAACCAGAAACGAAGAAGAAAGAAAGAAAAAGACGGTGATGATAAGAAGAATGAGTAGAAAGGAAAGCGAAGAGTATATAGGAGCGAGAATCTAGAATCTAGAAAAAATTGAATGAAATAAAAATATGAAAATAAGTAAGTAATAAAAGGCGAGAGAGACAAAAAAAGAAAAAGGAAGAAAAGAGAGAGAGAGAGAGAGAGAGAGAGAGAGAGATAGAGAGAGAGAGAGAGAGAGAGAGAGAGAGAGAGAGAGAGAGAGAGAGAGAGAGAGAGAGAGAGAGAGAGAGAGAAGAGAGAGAGAGAGAGGTGTGGTATGGGAAACAAGAAAGGAAGAAGAGGATAAGATAAGATCTATATCTGAAAGACTAGAGAGAAGGAATATAGAAATTAATGAAAGGAAGTATCAACAAGGCAAAAATTTCCAATAACGGTGCGAAATGTATACAATTTACAAATGTATCAATTCAATTAAGGAGATAGAGCAAACGAATTGTCTGAAATGCCAGATAACACTATCAGTGGACAGATGTATGCTGTCAAAGCTTGTCCTCAAAAGTTGGAAAGACTGCGTCCTTGGCGACGAGGATGTGAGTGTTCCGTAATGGTATGCAGCCGTGTGCAAAGTCTCATCTGGTAGGGGTGAACAAGGAGAAACGTGCAAGAGAGAATAACAATTACGACCATAGACAAGCACACGAGGGACGAACTGCCGGATGGACCCAACTTTTGCCTAGGATGGGATGGGAAAGGGCAGGGTGAGGGTGGGATATTTTCATGGGGGGGGTGATGGTTGGGCGGATGGGGTAGGGTGGAGGATGGTGAAGGGTCAGGGATAGTGATAGCGTGTGCCCGACTATAGAAGTGCATCCAGAAAAAATTATACTAATTGGTGTAACACGTTCATACCAGCAGGGTTAGTTGAACCCAATCTGATCATAAACTGGTTCTGAGTCTCAGCTCTACTACCAGTGCATGACCTGACAATGCACACTTTCAGGTCATGGGTTCCTCAATGTCCAGGTCCATTAACATGCAAAGGCATCGGCCTGCTTTCGCACTTTTCAATATCTCTCCTGTGATGGCCAAATCTGTTGGAGAGTTGCAAGCCAGTTTCTCAGTGATTTTAATGCTGCTAATAGTAATTAAATAGTACTGCTAGTAGTAGTAGATGCCACAAAGACGGTATTAGTAGTAATAACAGTGGTAGAAGTAGTGGTATAGTAATAGTAAAAGCACCAATGGTAGTACAAGTAATGGGGATGGTTGTGTTGAAGCAGGAAGAGGGGCAATTGGGCAAAGAAGTAGACCAAGTAGGTAGTTGCGATTGAGGCTAGTAGTAGGAGGAACAAAATGAAATGGCAAAAGTAGTAGTGTGGTAGTTGTGGTAATGGAAAAGTAACTGATGAAGAAAGCAAGAACGAAAAATAAATTTTTAAATTGCAAGCAATTTTATTTTTAAGATCTTGACATTTTAATTCAAGCTGTTCATTGGTTATTTTGTTGGTGTTAAATCATGCCAGGTATTCCAACGTACGCCATTGTCAACTCTACGGGTATGGAGTACCCGTCTACATTGACTGACCTTGAGCTGATTGACCTCGTGGAAACTCTCTGGTCAAGTTTCCTTGGAACAAGATCCCATTATGACAAACCTATACAATGTATCATCGTTTATCCCACCTGAACAATACTTTTATGTAAAGGTAAGGTCGGTGGTATTGTTGCGTTTTAATCATAACATTATGTCACCCCGTATGTAAGAAAATGATGAACAATGGCATGAACAAATATTGAAGCCCTGTGAAAACAAAAGATGAGATAAATTATACAATGGAATAGACAGAAAATAGAATTGACCCAAAACCTCCACATCGGCACCCATCTCCTCGGCATGAAAAGAGAGCACACTACCAACCAAGCTTACTGCGCTTTCATTTCATGGCGAGGTGAGGGGTCCTGACGGGGAGGACGTGAGTTCAATTCCGTTTGGATATCAAAGTTTTTTTGTCTATCTATTCCCTTTGTGTTTGTCTCTGTCTTTGTTCCTACAGACGTCAATATTATTCAATCACTTTCAATACGCCCTTTGCTTCACTGTTTGGCTGTTGTAATATGTATGGAAGTGATAAAATTAATGTTTTAGTGTACTTTTTTTGTGTTTTGCAGCATCAATACTTTTGTTTTTTTAAGGTATATGATTATTATTATTACTATTATTATTATTATTATTATTATTATTATTATTATTATTATTATTATTATTATTATTATTATTATTATTATTATTATTATTATTATTATTATTATTATTATTATTATTATTATATTATTATTATTATTATTATTATTATTATTATTATTATATTATTATTATTATTATTATTATTATTATTATTATTATTATTATTATTATTATTATAACCATTAAATTGTAAGATATGAACACTTCATTGATTTTCTTTCGTTATTTTATTTGTTGATATTTAGATTAAAAAACAGATCACTTAAGGTAATAGTTCCCTGTTTATGTAACAACACAACTCTTGCGAATTAAAATTCAAACTTACTTTCTTTGTTGTTTTGACGTATTGACTTAAACCCTTGTATCTCACCTGGGGCAAGATCGTCACTCAGGTTTCTCCACTTCATGTATCCGTGCCATTATCTCTGTTTGGTTCCAGGAAAGGCCTGATTGGCAGAGCTGTTGGCAGAGTTGACCTCCTCCATTTTGTTTTCAGTCTCACTCGACTCTCCTTTTCTTTTTTTCTTCTTTTCACTTTAGACCAGACGCGTTATATTTTCCGTTGGCTTTCTAAATGTGTTTTTCCTTTTTTTTGGTGGTGTTTTGCCATGACAGATAAGTGGTTTGGATGAAAAAGTTTTTTCCGCAAAGAACGACGCCAACTGCCATCAGCCCCCTGAAGCCACGCGCCCCTCTCAAGTCTTCATGAAGGAGAAACTCATGGCTTTTTACGACAGCACGGCCAAGATTACCTGTCAGGTTTTCAGCCTGGTTCCTTACACATCCAATGGTTTTATAAAGGACAGCAACAAGGATACGACCTTTTCTTCAAGTAGGTGTATTTTTTTCCAAAATTAAAATGATAATAAAAAAAACAAACTCTTCATAACTGATCAATTCAACTTTTGAATATTGCTGTCAGTGCGTATGTCTTAGAATTTTGAATACAAACTGTTAAATAAAACTTTGATTTGAAATTGAAAGGCACCTCATAGCCCAGTCGATAGAGAATATGATTACCACCAGGAGGCCCTGCGTTTGATTCCCAGGCAGGGGCAAATTGTTTCGGACCCTCCTGTCGACCAAACAGCAGTATGGATGGCTAGGCCTATTCAGACTTGAGTAGGGGTGAAGGCGGTGTGGGAAAGCAATGACAAGCCACCACATTGCCGTTTGCACGAGAAAAATCAGGACTCTACTCCTGATTACTCTATCAACTCTGAGTATGGAACTCATTTACTTTATTTTTTATTTGATTTCACTTCTCTCTGAAGTCTTCTTCGGGGTTATTGCTAAGTGTCAATTTCTGTTGGCATTTTGTTTCACAACCTTATTGTGGCACTTGTTGGCAGTTTGTTTCACAACCCTATTGTAGCAATTGTTGGCTGCAAAGATTGAAAGCGCCCATGTAATTGTCACACTAAAAGACGACAACAAACCATTGCTAAGCAAGACGCTACTTTTATGTTTGTCACGCTGTAAATCTCTCTTTATATTTCAAGTATGCCTTTTAGTCACTTTTTAAATTTTGTTTTCCTTTTTTTCTTAAACATTTTCCCATTAATCTTTAAATATAATTTATATTCAACATACTGCTTCAGTTTGATTAACCATAAGTTTATACAAATTTCAAAGTAATGGCTTAAAAGATGATACTGTTCAAGTTTAATTACCTCTGTGTGTAAATGCTACCATAACATTTTTTTTTTTTTTTTTTTTTTTTTTTTTTTTTTTTTTTTTGGGGGGGTCAACTACAATAATACATTGAAATTTTGGGTCGACTAGATTGTATTCATTGTCAGTTCCTTAATACATTTCTCTCCCTTTTGTACGAAAGTGATGCTGACAATGTGACTTTAGAGATCCTCACGCCAGCAGTCAGGTAGAAGGACATTACACATGTAACGTCACCAACACGGCGAAATCAAAGAAGCTGTTACTTTTCTTGACATCAGTGGTAAGTTTATAAATTATTACCATGTCGCTCTTCATCACAGATGGGAATATTTAACACTGATTGTATATATAACACAACTGGGATTTGATATAAATATGAAGCACAGGTGGGATTTTTTCAACATTGATTTTGTCGACATAACTGGAATTTGATGTAAATATGAAGCACAGATGAGATTTTTCAATATCGATTTCGTCTATGACATAAATGGGATTTGATGTAGATATGAAGCAAAGTAAAGTTCCTTCCAGGCCTATAGAATTGAAGCTAATCCCGGTTTCTATAGTTTGTTTCTTTCAACCCTTGAAAATCAAATCTTAATATTGCAATTGCGAAGATTAAAAACAAAACCATTTGTTTCTCTTCCATAAGTTTTCAATTTATTTGTTCCTCTAGATCGCCTGTAGGCAGTTGGCAGGTTCTACTTTTTGATTATTGTTCTTTCCTTTCACTCTTTCATATTATGTCTTTCTTCGTGCTGAAACGTTTTCTTTCTATACTGAGATCACCGCATATGGTGGATGAGGTAGATTCAATGAAACAACCGAAATGAAGTTCAGCGTGCTTTTAAACTATTTTTAAACTATTTAAAACTATTTTAAACTATTTTAAACTATTTTACACTATTTTAAACTATTTTAAACTATTTTACACTATTTTACTATTTTAAACTATTTTAAACTATTTTACACTATTTTCAACTATTTTGTTCATCTCAACAACAACAGATCCACCACCGGTGATTCTACGCCCTGACAACGTCTCAGTACAGGTGGGAGCCAAAGCCGTTTTGTCTTGCAGAGCGTTTAGCACTGTGGCCTATAACCTGACATGGCAAGAAAGTCAAACCGTACGGAAATGTTGCCTCCAATCCCAAGGATAAGGACTTACGAAACGACACCTTGATGATCTTGTGAGTCAAAATCGTTTTTGCTTTGAAACCCATGGTTTTATTTTCTATTTTAGAAGAGGAAAAAAATGTAATTTGTTATTTTTAAGGTGTAAATCAGTGTTTCTGTATTTCTTTTAGAAAAATTGATTAATTTGCTCTAAAAATAAGAAAAAAAAAAAATTCAAAAAGTAAATTGTTTTTTTTTAGATATGTGTGAATTTTTTCTTTTCTCCCCCTCCCCTCCCCAAAATCACTTTATTTAAAAAGGAACTGGATTTGGGTTTTTTAAATTGTCCCTTTTCTGTTTTAATGGGGGGGGGGGGGCGGAAATTATATTTTTGCTTTTAGTATGTACATGAGTAACTGTCAAAATACAGTCATGCTATATCATTGAAAAGTTTGGCGTCCTTTTGGTTGCCATAGTTCATCCATCTTAGATTTTGACCCAACTTGCAAAATCTATCTCCTTTATAGTTGGCGAATAAAATCATTCAAAACCTGTGCAGATCGTCTTTTCAAATCAACATCTAAAGAGTGACATCAGGTTGTGTTGATATTTTGGATAACTTTTTATGAATTTTTGGAAATACTATATATCGTGAATATAAAAATGTGAATTTTTCAAATTCTCAAAAATTACAATATATAAAAAAGAACCGACGTCATTCTATTAACATTGACAAGAGGAACACAAAACAAACACTTAACACAAAACAAACACTCCGGGTCATTCCTTACTCTTTCGACAGCCTCTGGCATTGTTACTTATGTAAAAAGGATTATAAATCTAGGTTTTAGATGGCACTGTTGTGAAAACAGACATCAAAATGACCCGTTTTTTTACCCTTCTATATCCTATACTTGCGCGCGTGTTTACATACACACTGACGCTTTTAACGCCTCTTACATCCACAGCGATGGGCCAAAGTAACGATTGGTGTCGACAGAAATCAGGTCACCTCGGTGCTGTCACAAGATTGGCACCAATGTCAATATAGGGTTTTTAGTGCCATCTTCTCCAGTCAGTGTTAGCGTAATTCATGTCAACATTTTGATTGTTTTTATCTACCATCGCTACAAAATATTTTTGTAACACAAAAAATTATACGTCATGGGACATTTTTTTGGCATGAACTTGTGATTAAATGATCGTTCTATCCAAATATGCAAAGAACATGAAATCAACCTTTTAGTCCCACGCTCGCCAGTCCAGGTGGCAACCCCCCCTCGCCCTCCCACCTTAATAAAAAACAAGTTATAAAATCCTTTTTTACTACGCTCTTTTATTTATTCCATGTTGAACATTAGTTATTAATTTGAATAAACCAGTGTATAATATGAGCTTCTTTTACTACGCTATTGAAAAGGCAAAAGATCTTCAGCCAGAACTTATTATATCTAGCTGCTCCTAGGTTATGACTCCTATCCATGTTGTCATAACTAACATTGATTGGTCCTTGAAAAGCTCTGGGTCCGACATGGTCACTTGGCAAAGCTAGTTGTGACACTGTGGTCCTTGGGAAAACTTGTGACACTTGGTCCTTGGGAAAGCTAGGTGTGACTTGCACTGGTCAGCAGCAATCTGTTTTCCTTGTCCCCCTCCCTCCTCCCCCAACCCTGTCTTTTTTGTTTGTGACACTGTGGTCCTCCCAATTTAATGACCTGTAATCAGCCAACCAAATACAAACAATGTCTGATGGAAAATATCAGTCCTTAGAATAGGTGTGACACTGTGGTCCTTGGCAAGCTAGGTCCAAATCTGTGGTCCTTGGCAAACATGTGGTCTTTGGCAAAGCTAGATATTGCATAATATTATATTAGGTGTGCAGAAGGGAAAGCTAGGTGTGACACTGTGGTCCTTGGCAAAGCTAGGCGTGACACTGTGGTCCTTGACAAAGCTAGAACTGAGTGTGGTCCTTGCAAAGCTAGGTGTGACACTGTGGTCCTTGGCAAAGCTAGATGTGACACTGTGGTCCTTGAAAGCTAGGTGTGACACTGTGGTCTAAAGCTAGGTGTGACACTGTGGTCCTTGGCAAAGCTAGGTGTGACCCCTCCTTCCTAGGTCCTCTGTGATCCCAAAGCCCTGTCCTTTTTTGCTTGTGTGACACTGTGGTACTTTGGCAAAGCTAGACGTGGTCCTTAAAAGCTACCTGTGACACTGTGGTCAGCCAACCTAGGTGTGACACTGTGGTCCTTGGCAAAGCTATGTCATGTGACGACAAGCTACCGTGACTGGGGATCCTTACGAGATCCTGACACTGTGGTCCTTGACAAAAGCTAGGTGTGACACTGTGTCCGACAAAGCTAGGTGTGACACTGTGGTCCTTGGTAAAGGCACTGTGGTCCTTGCTAGGTGTGACACTGTGGTCCTTGGTCAAAGCTAGGTGTGACACTGTGGTCCTTGGCAAAGCTAGGTGTGACACTGTGGTCCTTGGGAAAGCTAGGTGTGACACTGTGGTCCTGTGTGACACTGTCCTTGGTCCACTGTGGTCCTTGGGTAGCTAGGTGTGACACTGTGGTCCTTGGGAAAGCTAGGTGTGACACTGTGGTCCTTGACAAAGCTAGGTGTGACACTGTGGTCCTTGGTAAAGCTAGGTGTGACACTGTGGTCCTTGGCAAAGCTCGGTGTGACACTGTGGTCCTTGACAAAGCTAGGTGTGACACTGTGGTCCTTGGTAAAGCTAGGTGTGACACTGTGGTCCTTGGTAAAGCTAGGTGTGACACTGTGGTCCTTGGTAAATCTAGGTGTGACACTGTGGTCCTTGGCAAAGCTAAGTGTGACACTGTGGTCCTTGGCAAAGCTAGCTGTGACACTGTGGTCTTTGGCAAAGCTAGGTGTGACACTGTGGTCTTTGGCAAAGCTAGGTGTGACACTGTGGTCCTTGGCAAAGCTACACTGTGTGACACTGTGGTCACTGTGGTCCTTGGCAAGCTAGGTCCAAATCTGTGGTCCTTGGCAAAGCTAGGTCCAAATCTGTTGTCATTGGGAAAGCTAGGTCCGAATATGTGGTCATTGGGAAAGCTAGGTACGAATATGTGGTCCTTGGGAAAGCTAGGTCCGACGCTGTGGTCCTTGAGAAAACATCCCCACACTCTACCCAAGTGTAAAAGGGTACAAGCACTAGCTTGGGAGTAAATATATGTGACACACTAGCGTCCTGGCCAGGAGGTGAATATTGTCACCTGCTCCGCTTCATCGGCCATATTTTCCTTCAAGAGACTTCTTTTACGTTTAGAATAGACGACAAGAGATTGGTGATAGAGGAAAATGTGATTTGCCATACACTTTTTATTACAAAGGAACGCACATATTACTGGGTTGTTTTTCTTTTTGCTGTGCATTTGAAATTTTATAAAAAAAATAAAAAAATAATACAAAGAAGTCATATTCTATAATGATAGATTCCAACAGTATATAATAATTTATGATCCCTTATATGTTCGTGTAAAATGATGTTTTCACTTTTTTTCATAGCGTTTTCGTTTTCTTTCGTCCTGAACAGATGTTTTGACTATGCATTTTTTTCCAAATTAAAGTAATGTTGACCCTGAACATAAAAATTTAACTGTAAAAACATCTTTCCAAATTAAAGCAACGTGGTTCCCGAAGACGCGGGTAAATACAACTGTATTGCCAGCAATGAAGGCGGTTCATCAACAGAATCAGTCTATTTAAAATTACAAGGTAAGTGTTATGACTTTGTCACTCTTTTGTTCCTGCTGCTCTGGATATTGTGTGGGCGGTTCATGGGCGTTGCTGTTAAGTTCTACTTCTTCCTTCTTACTCTGCGGGCGGTTGATAGGCGTTGCTGTGAAGTTCTACTTCTTCCTTTGTATTCTATGGGTGGTTGATGGGCGTTGCTGTTAAATTCTACTTCTTCCTTCTTACTCTGCGGGCGGTTGATGGGCGTTGCTGTTAAATTCTACTTCTTCCTTCTTACTCTGGGGGCGGTTGATGGGCGTTGCTGTTAAGTTCTACTTCTTCCTTTGTATTCTATGGACGGTTGATGGGCGTTGCTGTTAAATTCTTCTTTTTCTTTTTATTCTATGGACGGTTGATGGACGTTGCTGTTAAGTTATACTTCTTCCTTTTTACTATGTGGACGGTTGATAGGCGTTGCTGGGAAGTCTTACTTCTTCCTTTCTACTCTGTGGGCGGCTGACGGGCGTTGCTGGAAGTTTACTTCTTCCTTTTTACTCTTTCAATTCTCTTTTTCCTTGCTACTCCCTCTTAATTCACCCTGAGATCACCACAAATGTGGACGGGGTAAGTATCAATAAAACAAACAAACTTTTCATTCTTTCACTCGTCTTTTGTCTTGCTGTCTCCTCTTCACTGACTCTGAGATCACCTCATATGGTGGACAGGGGTAAACTTCAATGCAAGAATGGGGAACTAGAAGCTATTTATTCAATATTTTATTGGTCCTATGATAAAGCTTGCTCTTCATTCACGTGTTGAATCCGGCGACCTCCTCTCATCGTTGTTTCCTTGTTCTTGTTCTTGTTCTTGTTTTTTTGTTCTTGTTCTTGTGTTTGTTGTTCTTCTTCTTCTTGTTCTTGTTCTTGTTCTTCTTGTTCTTGTTCTTCTTGTTCTTCTTGTTCTTCTTCTTGTTCTTCTTCTTGTTCTTGTTCTTGTTCTTCTTCTTGTTCTTCTTCTTGTTCTTGTTCTTGTTCTTGTTCTTGTTCTTGTTCTTGTTCTTGTTCTTGTTGTTGTTGTTGTTGTTGTTGTTGTTCTTGTTCTTCTTCTTCTTCTTCTTCTTCTTCTTCTTCTTCTTCTTCTTCTTCTTCTTCTTCTTCTTCTTCTTCTTCTTCTTCTTCTTCTTCTTCTTCTTCTTCTTCTTCTTATTCTTCTTATTCTTATTCTTCCCCTTCTTCATAATAATAATAATAATAATAATAATAATAATAATAATAATAATAATAATAAAAATATTAATAATAATAATAATGTGTGCACTATGAAAAGGTGAAATTGGAAGGCGCAACGTAATGGCTATTTACTGATACCATGCATTGTACTTGTGGTTGTAAAGACTGCCTCTTTCTAGCACAGTTGTTATCATTAAAACTTATCGCATACGTTTTTTTTTTAACCCTGAATTTGTTTGTGTGTGTGTGTGTGTGTCTCTGTCTGTCTGTCTGCAGTGACTCCCGTAGCCCAGATTTCACCTCAGCTACAGACGTACACGGAAGGGTCCACGAGAAATTTTACCTGCATCGCTGGAGGATACCCAACGCCCAGCTTTCTGTGGCAACGGAACGGACAAGCGTTGCCATCTGGCAGTCGAGTAGAAGTGAACGGCGGTTACGTGTCATTCAAAAAATCTCAAACCGTCCGATGAAGGACAATACGAATGCGTGGCTTCTAACCTGGCCGGAAGAGATGTCGCTCGTGTCAGGTTAATGTACATAGGTTGGTTTGGTTTTTTTTTTTCTGTGTTCACACGTTTCTTTTCTTTCTTTTTTTTTCTTTTTTTTTTTAGCTCTGAAACTAATAGAAGTTGAGAAGAGATTTTTCATTTAATTGAAATAGAAATAAAATAATAATAAATGATAAGAATGATTTAATTCATGTTATATTTAGATATATAGTCGGTGAAACTAAACTAAGCATATGATTCTGCCAGACATTATTTTTTTTAAGAAAGCAAAAAACGCAATAGGTAATGGAATAAAGCTTCAAACATGGAGACAGTTTCAATCACCGATGAAGAATTCATTACAGCTCCTGTTTTGGTTTTGAGTTTGAGTTTTTCCTTTAAGTTTATATATATATATATATATATATATATATATATATATATATATATATATATATATATATATATATATATATATATATATATATATATATATATATATATATATATATATATATATATATATATGAGTAACTTAAAAATATAGTCGTCCTATATCATTGAAAAGTTTGTAGCGTCCTTGGTTGCTATGGAAATGGCGCCCATCTTGGATTTTGACTCAATTTTCAAAATCTATTTCTCACTTAGTTATAAAGAAATTCACTCAAAACCTGTACGGTCGTTTTTTCCATTCAATATCTAAAGAGCCACTTCAAGGTTTTTAGATATACTGAATAGCTTGTCGTTTTAATGATTTTAAAAATAATATATAATGCCCCACGCAGCCACAAAATAAATTTAAATTAGTCATCAGTAGACTTTGAGATTACAGAGTATGGTGGGTAGAGTTAAAAATGCACTGAAACAAATGAAAAGATTACAGTGATTAGTATGAGAAAAGACCGTCTCACATTTTTGTCTTAATCAAACAGTTTTACAGCAAAGCATTAATGATGAGTTGAAGTTAATTTATGCAGTCCATAATGAAACGATTTGAAATATTGAAAATTATAAATGGCTGACATTGAACTATGACGTCAGATTTTAAGCTGTGTAATATTGTTGTCTTTTTAAACCGATAGATTGAGCTGTAAATTATGATTTGAGATAAATATCTAAAATGTGTGTGAAATTGGTGCATGTCTCACTTTGCATAAATATTGACGACGAAAGTCCAAAACTGTGTACATCCAATTTTGAATGTTTTGTGAAAATCAAAATCGATGGTGAAAGTCCAAAACCGTGTACATCCAATTTTGGATGTTTTGTGAAAATCAAAATCGATGGTGAAAGTCTCAAACTGTGTACATCCAATTTTGGATGTTTTTTGGATGTTTTGTGAAAATCAAAATCTATGGCGAAACTCGCAAACTGTGTACATCCAATTTTGGATGTTTTTTGGATGTTTTGTGAAAATCAAAATCTATGGCGAAACTCGCAAACTGTGCACATCCAATTTTGGATGTTTTGTGAAAATCAAAATCGACGGCGAAAGTCGCAAACTGTGTACATCGAATTATTGGATGTTTTTTGAAATCAAAGAAAATGCTGCTGAGCTTTTTAAAACTATTTCTCACAGACATACCCGGTACACGGTTTGCAAATGTCAAAAATTAAACTAGATCCAATAAGGACGCACTGATTACCACATATGGCTATTATATGAGTTTCTATTTGTTTTTGTGCCACCCAATCCTAACTAGACGAAGCATAGGGACTTTCTAATGTTTAAAAAAAAAGCGAGAGAGAAAAGTTTTTTTTACTAATGTTAGACTCCCACGTTTTGTGACTTTCCTACTTTCCCAGTCAATATACTATTCGCATCTTACAAACACCCATTCGTTGTATTCTATCACTTGTTCGTTAGAATCTCCTCGTATCCGAGAGTACGAACCTAAAACTTTGGTCGCTGTTGGAGCGGAAGCCAAACTCCACTGTATTGCTGATGGAATCCCAGCTCCCAACATTTCTTGGTACCGGTCAGACAGAATGGTGAGGAAGTGGTCGCAGTTTCGGTTTCTTGTTGTTTTGTTTTGTTTTGGGTTTTTTTTTAATTTGGGTTTGTTTGGTGTTGGTTTTTTTTTTATTTTACGGGGACTGAAACCATTATTAATGTGAAATTGGTGGTCTAGTGGTTAAGTCATCGGATTTGGGATCATGAGGGGCCTCTGTTTGAATCGTAGCAATGCTAGGTCTGACTTGCGCTCCTTGAGAAAGACAGTTAACCCTTTAGCGGTTCAACGGACGTGAAACGACACGTGCAACCCCGCCCCCCCAAAAACCAAACTTAAAACCGACAAAAATCGACACATGCCAATACAGGCCCACATTGTTCAAGCCAGTAGAAACGGACAAGTGACATACCTCTTCTTGTTAGCTCTAATTGGTCACATAAATGATGCTATTGCTCTAAATTTAGAATAGAGTACAAGATTAAAGGTCAGGCAGCTTCACGTGATCGACTGTAGGTAATGGTGCAAAAGTGCAGACCGATCCGCATGTGTCTGTGAAGATTAGCTGGCAGGAAGTCAGAAAAATGTAAACAGACCAGGTTGTCTCAGCGGAGAGAAAATTGAACGTACAGAGCAAGATGGCTGCCCCTTAGTGCAAAAACGGAAGGGTTAACACGCATTATTCCCCACCATGACCCTGGTGCGAATGGTATCAGCAGCAGTTTGGGAGTAAAAACTGCGACAAACCCAGTGCCATGTCCATGAGGTGATTATTATACCTCCCCCCTCCCCCACCCTCCACTGGTCCAGGTAGGTGGATCGATGCCTAGCCCCATCGGAGACGGACATTGAAAAAAGGAGGTCCCGTGGACAGATCACAACACTCTGTGCACGTTAAAGGTCGTCTTGGCTCTTTGGGGCAGTCCGGCCAAATTTTAAAATCTCACCCAAACCCCTCCTAGATCACCTTTGTTGTGGATGTGGATCAAATCAAATCAAATCAAATTAAATCAAATTGATCTTTTCTACTTTTAATTTCTGGTCTGGCAAATTTTGCTAAAACTCTCCATCCCAGACTATTATGGGCATTGCCTTGCTTCCACGAATTCATAGTTCAATTAATAAATAATGTTACTAGAAAAAGTGTCTGCTTCCATGAATTCATAGCTCACTTAATAATGTTTCTAGAAATATGTTTGCTTCCACGTATTCATAGCTCAATTAATAATGTTACTAGAAATGTGTAGTTTGCTTCCACGAATTCATAGCTCAATTAATAATGTTATTAGAAATGTGTTTGCTTCCATGAATTCATAGCTTAATTAATAATGTTACTAGAAAAGTGTTTGCTTCCACGAATTCATAGCTCAATTAATAAATAATGTTACTAGAAATGTGTTGGCTTCCACGAATTCATAGCTCAATTATAATGTTGCTAGAAATGTGTTTGCTTCCACGAATTCATAGCTCAATTGATAATGTTACTAGAAATGTGTTTGCTTCCACATATTCATAGCTCAATTAATAATGTTACTAGAAATGTGATTGCTTCCACGTATTCATAGCTCAATTAATAATGTTACTAGAAATGTGTTTGCTTCCACGTATTCATAGCTCAATTAATAATGTTACTAGAAATGTGTTTGCTTCCACGTATTCATAGCTCAATTAATAATGTTACTAGAAATGTGTTTGCTTCCACGAACGAATTCATAGCTCAATTATAATGTTGCTAGAAATGTGTTTGCTTCCACGAATTCATAGCTCAATTAATAATGTTACTAGAAATGCGTTTGCTTCCACGAATTCATAGCTCAATTAATAATGTTACTAGAAATGAGTTTGCTTCCACGAATTCATAGCTCAATTTATAATGTTACTAGAAATATGTTTGCTTCCACGAATTCATAGCTCAATTAATAACGTTACTAGAAAAGTGTTTGCTTCCACGTATTCATAGCTCAATTAATAATGTTACTAGAAATATGTTTGCTTGCAAAAAAACTGAATCCTTGTTTGTTTGTTTCTCTTGTCGTTTACCATATAGCTTCAAACAGCATACGGTGTGGACATCAGCAGGAAAGGCCATATGCTGATCGCAGGCGTGCAAGAAACGGATGCTGGGGCGTACAGATGTGTGGCGACCAACGAGGCTGGTTCTGATTCCGTCAATTTAAATTTGGAAGTGGGATGTACGTTATTTATGTCGCATCGACCTTGATTAGCTTGTGACCAATGTGCATGTGGATAGGGGGGTGTTTTTTAAAGCTTTTTGTGGCTGTTTTTTTTAATCATCTTTTTCTTTAACATCTTTTTTCAAAATTGCATTTCTTTACGAATAGAAATAATAATGATGCCTCAGCATTATCTCACATAATATTGTCAAATTTGAAGAAAAAAAATCATTCAATGTTGTCATGGATTGCATAACTTACATGGGACTCGGTAATCCAGAGGCAAGGTGTCGGCTTCTCAACCCAAAGGTCGTGTGTTCAAGCCCCGTCAAGTGTTGGACATTTTTTCAATTTTTTTTTAGTTCCTCCTGGTCTAGGTAGGTGGATTGACACCTAGTCTCATTGGAGACGGACGATGAACAGGAGATCCGTATGCAAATATCAACACTCTGTCCACGTTAATGGTCCCTCGGCTGTTTATAAAGGCAGCTTGGGCAAAATTTAAAATCCTACCAAAAACCCTGAGATCACCTTAGTTGTGGATGTGGGTAAATTAAAAAAAAAATTAAAGTATAAACTACAGGTTGTCAAAGAGTTTGCACCAATGGCACACAATGCTATTTAATTATGTTCTGTTATTTGTATTCCATTTTCTCATAAGTGTAAAGTCAAAGTGGTTGATTTTTCTGCTCTTTTCCTTCACATTGTATTCAAATGAAAATATGAAGAAAGCTTCTTTTTTTTCTTTTCTTTATAGATGCACCTAAAATATCGTGTTCAGTTCTTAACTTTTAATTTTGGGCAGAACGAAAATTTTCAAAAGTTTCTTATGAATATCAAATCATCCTGTCAGCTAGCATGATTACATTAATGCCATGTGTTTGTAAATCTATTTTTTCCCCGTCGTATTGTCATTAGCTCCGCCAGAAATAATTCATCCGCCAGAGAGTGTTGGTATCGACATAGAAGGCAACGGCTCTTTGCCGTGTCACGCCATTGGGAAACCTCCGCCTAAGCTTAGCTGGCGACGCGGAGATGGCAGACCTCTTGATATTGGTGGACGTTTTCGGCAGCTGCCGTCTGGTGCACTGGAAGTCAGTGGTAAGTTGGGTATTTTTGGTGACCACGATTGGGTGTGATGCTTCACACAGCAAACAGTTGACTCTGAACTATATTGTCCTGACTACGCATAGTCTCAAATCTGGTGTTTGTCCCTGACTTTATAAGCACAAATGTAACTATACATAAATCTTATTTTGAGGGGTAAAAGCTCTGAAGTTAAGGCACATTTTCATTTGATCATAAAGACAACTCATGTTAGTATCAATAATATTTCTATGTATAAAATTCATTGTTGTGATATTTGTGGGTGCTACTGGTAGGCCCTTCGGTTTTTCCTTTCGCTATTTTACACGTCCCTCCATCTTGCTGTTTCGTCTTAATTCAAGCGGGCGGTGCTGGTAGATCCTACTTCTTTCCTTTTCCTTCTTTCCTTATCTGTCATCTTGCTGTTTCCTCTTAATTCACCCCGAGATCACCACAATGGTGGACGTGGTAAACACTTTCAATAAAACCAATCTTAATTCAGTGATACGTGATCAAGGTATATGATGAATTGGTTTGAGTTCCACAAAGCTGTTTACGTTGAAATAGGATGATAATCCCATGTTAAATCCATGATATATCCACCTTTTTTTACCTTACAGGTGTGCAGAGAGTGGACGAAGGCATCTACACGTGTTTGGCTCAGAATCCGTACGGAGTTGCGGATTCTTCTGCGTTTCTCAGTGTTACTGGCATCGGTGAGTGAGAGAAAGTAGCATATCAGTCTTTCATTTTTTAATTTTTTTAACCTTTACTTGCTAATTCTAAATTTAGAAATCAAATACTATCCCACCCTCCCACCCCCCCACCTCCAGATTGATTCTGCTAGTTCTATCATTGAGGCTAGACCCGACTCTTGAAAAGAGTTGTACGAAGTGAATATTTACACCAGGTGGTACAAATATCCCCAAAGATATTTGCACCAGGTAAGATTACTTGTTTGATATTTCAACCACCTGGTGCAAATATCTTTCGGGATATTCCCACCACCTGGTGCAAATATCTTTCGGGATATTACCACTACCTGGTGCAAATATCTTTTGGGATATTCCCACCACCTGGTGCAAATATCTTTTGGGATATTCCCACGATCTGGTGCAAATATCTTTTGGGATATTCCCACCCACCACCTGGTGCAAATATCTTTTGGGATATTCCCACCACTTTCTTTTTGTAGATCTAGATCTACTTGTTGTTGTGACTAGTTTCATCCCAGCCAAAATTGACAATTGATAGATCCATTCTCATTCGCTCTTGTGTCCAAAACATCATGGCGTTTCATTCACAGTTACCGCTTATTGTTTTCACTGTGAACGTTTGATAGAGGACGTGCTGCAAATATCTTTTGAGATATACCCACCACCTGCTATACAAATATTTCACTCCTCCAAATTGATATTGTATCAAAGATTTCATTTTTTCCATGTTATTTCCCTTATTAGAATATCATCACAGCTACACAAAGATTTCATTCTCTAAAGCTATACAAAGATTTCATTCTGTATAATATTTCCCTTATTAGAATATCATCACAGCTACACAAAGATTTCATTCTCTAAAGCTATACAAAGATTTCATTCTCCATAATATTTCCTTATTAGAATATCATCATAGCTATACAAAGATTTCACTCTCTCCATATTATATCTCTTATTAGAATATCACAGCTATACAAAGATTTCATTCTCCATATTATTTCTCTTATTAGCATATCATAGCTATACAAAGATTTCATTCTCCATATTGTTTCTCTTATTAGCATATCATCATAGCGATAAAAAGAATTCATTCTCCGACATTATTTCTCTTATTGAAATATCATCATTTTCATGCTCCTTTTTATTTCTCTTATTGAAATATCATCATAGCTATACAAAGATTTCAATCTCTATAATATTCGTTTTTTTCTCCCTTCCTCTCATGTCCTCTCCTGTCCTCTCCTCTCAGTGCGACCGCTGATTGCGTACACATATCCGTACGTCCGGGTGGTCGAGGAGAAACGGCAAACTTGGAGTGCGTGATCTTGCTCGGGAAACCCAAGCCAACTCTGTCCTGGTCCCGCAGCGGAAGGCGCCTGGAGCAGAGCAACCGCCTGAGCTACTCCAACCCCAGCCTGGTGACCATCACGGACGTGAGAGGAAGATGATGGGGAATATGTGTGCAGGGCTAGCAACATCGGCGGCAATGAGACCTACACGGTCAACCTGGATGTGTTACGTAAGTAAGCGTGTAGCTTGTTCTTACTTACTGTAAGTAAGCGTGTAGCTTGTTCTTACTTACTGTAAGTAAGCGTGTAGTTTGTTCTTACTTACTGTAAGTAAACGTGTAGTTTGTTCTTACTTACTGTAAGTAACCGTGTAGCTTGTTCTTACTTACTTATAGTAAGCGTGTAGCTTGTTCTTGCTTATTGTAAGTAAGCGTGTAGCTTGTTCTTGCTTACTGTGTAAGTAAGCGTGTAGCTTGTTCTTACTAATGATAAGTAAGTAAGCGTGTAGCTTGTTCTTGCTTATTGTAAGTAAGCGTGTAGCTTGTTCTTACTTACTGTAAGTGTAAGCGTGTAGCTTGTTCTTACTTACAGTAAGTGTAAGTAAGCGTGTAGCTTGTTCTTACTTACTGTAAGTGTAAGTATAGCGTGTAGCTTGTTCTTACTTACTGTAAGTGTAAGTAAGCGTATAGCTTGTTCTTACTTACTGTAAAGTGTAAGTAAGCGTGTCGATTGTTCTTACTTACTGTAAGTGTAAGTAAGCGTGTAGCTTGTTCTTACTTACTGTAAGTGTAAGTAAGTGTAGCTTGTTCTTACTTACTGTAAGTGTAAGTAAGCGTGTAGCTTGTTCTTACTTACTGTAAGTGTAAGTAAGCGTGTAGCTTGTTCTTACTTACTGTAAGTGTAAGTAAGCGTGTAGCTTGTTCTTACTTACTGTAAGTGTAAAGCTTGTTCTTACTTTGTAAGTAAGCGTTAGCTTGTTCTTACTTACTTAAGTGTAAGTAAGTGTAGCTTGTTCTTACTTACTGTAAGTGTAAGTAAGCGTGTAGCTTGTTCTTACTTACTGTAAGTGTAAGTAAGCGTGTAGCTTGTTCTTACTTACTGTAAGTGTAAGTAAGCGTGTAGCTTGTTCTTGCTGTAAGTGTAAGTAAGCGTGTAGCTTGTTCTTACTTACTGTAAGTGTAAGTAAGCGTGTAGCTTGTTCTTACTTACTGTAAGTGTAAGTAAGCGTGTAGCTTGTTCTTACTTACTGTAAATGTAAGTAAGCGTGTAGATTGTTCTTACTTACTATAAATAAGCGTGTAGATTGTTCTTACTTACTGTAAGTAAGCGTGTAGATTTGTTCTTATTTACTGTAAGTAGGCGTCTAGTTTGTTCTTACTTTACCTGTAAGTAAGCGTGAGCTTGTTCTTACTTACTGTAAGTAAGCGTGTAGCTTGTTCTTACTTACTGTAAGTAAGCGTGTAGATTGTTCTTACTTACTGTAAGTAAGCGTGTAGCTTGTTCTTACTTACTGTAAGTAAGCGTGTAGCTTGTTCTTACTTACTGTAAGTAAGCGTGTAGCTTGTTCTTACTTACTGTAAGTAAGCGTGTAGTTTGTTCTTACTTACTGTAAGTAAGCGTGTAGTTTGTTCTTACTTACTGTAAGTAAGCGTGTAGATTGTTCTTACTTACTGTAAGTAAGCGTGTAGATTGTTCTTACTTACTGTTTTAGGCGTGTAGCTTGTTCTTAGTGAGTAAAACAACGTATGCAGTATATTATGTTGGGTGGTTGGGGGAGGGGGTTTTTGGGGGGAGAGGGGGGGTTGGGGGGAGGGTTTTGAGTCCGTATGTTTGTATTTACTTTCAACAGCATATATTTATTTAAAGTGTTAACCGTATTGGAATAATAAAAAAAAGGAATCCTATGTCAAAGAAGGCTGTGACTCATCATCATAGGTGTGACATTGAGATAAAATCTGCAGCTGGGGAGTTTGTTCTTACTTAGAGGGGTGGGGGTGGGGAGGTTGAGTAAGCAAGACTCACTGATTATCGTCACATTTCGCCAGAAAGATCAGCACAGCAGTAGGTAGATTTATTATTTATTTGCCTTTTGAAGTAAGGGATTAAGTGTTGAATGTCAATGCCTTTTGTAATAAGGGGTCGTCAGTTAACTTATTCCGATTTGAAAAGTGTAAGTGTGCAGCTACGCTTGGTTTATTCCGATTTGAAAAGTTTGCAGCTACGCTTATGACTGGGTGGTTTTACAGTTATGCTAAGACTCAAAAGTTTGGCAGCTATTTCTTATGACTCAAGGTTAGCAGCTATGCTTACAAATCAAAAGGTTAGCAGCTATGCTTTATCAAAGGTTAACAGCTATTGCTTACAAATCAAAAGGTTCCTATGTCAAAGCTACGCTTGTGACTCAAAGTCAAAGGTTAGAAACTAGGCTTAAAAATCAAAGGTTAGGAGTGGGGGACGTTAGCAGCTATGCTTATGGCTCAAAAGGTTAGCAGCTATGCTTAGGGCTCAAAAGGTTACCAGCTATGCTTAGGTCTCTAAAGGTTAGTAGCTATGCTTAGGGGATTCAAAGGCTAGCAAGTTAGACTAGAAGGTTAGCAGCTGTCTTCGGACTCAAAAGGTTAGCAGCTACGCTTAGGACTTGAAAAGGTTAGCAGCTACGCTTGACTCAAAATATTTGCAGTTATGCTTAAAATCAAAAGGTTAGCAGCTACGCTTAGGACTCAAAAGGTTAGGAGCTTTGCTTACAAATCAAAAGGTTAGCAGCTATGTTTAGGACTCAAAAGGTTAGCAGCTTTGCTTACAAATCAAAAGCTACGCTTAGGACTCAAAAGGTTAGCAGCTACGCTTAGGACTCAAAGTCAAAAGGTTAGAAACTAGGTTTAAGACTCAAAAGGTTAGCAGCTTTGCTTTGGGCACAAAGTTAAGCAGATTTGCTTAGGCTCAAAAAGGTTAGCTATTTGCTTAGGGCTCTAAAGGTTAGCAGCTATGCTTAGGGCTCTAAAGGTTAGTTGCTATGCTTAGGATTCAAAAGGCTAGCAGCTAAGCTTAGGACTCAAAAGGTTAGCAGCTATGCTTAGCGACTCAAAAAGTTTAGTTGCTATGCTTAGGACTCAAAATGTTAGCAGCTATACTTAGGACTCAAAAGGTTAGTAGTTATGCTTAAAAATCAAAAGCTTAGCAGCTATGCTAAAGACTCAAAAGGTTAGCAGCTATGCTAAAGACTCAAAAGGTTAGCAGCTATGCTAAAGACTCAAAAGGTTAGCAGCTATGCTAAAGACTCAAAAGGTTAGCAGCTATGCTAAAGACTCAAAATGTTAGCAGCTATGCTAAAGACTCAAAAGGTTAGCAGCTATGCTAAAGACTCAAAAAGGTTAGCAGCTATGCTAAAGACTCAAAAGGTTAGCAGCTATGCTAAAGACTCAAAGGTTAGCAGCTATGCTAAAGACTCAAAAGGTTAGCAGCTATGCTAAAGACTCAAAAGGTTAGCAGCTATGCTAAAGACTCAAAAGGTTAGCAGCTATGCTTAAGGCTCTAAATCTTAGCACCTATGGTTTAGCAGCTATGCTTATGAATCAAAAGGTTAGTAGCTATGCTTATGAATCAAAAGGTTAGCAGCTATGCTTAAGAATCAAAAGGTTAGCAGCTATGCTTATGAATCAAAGGTTAGCAGCTATGCTTATGAATCAAAGGTTAGCAGCTATGCTTATGAATCAAAAGGTTAGTAGCTATGCTTATGACTCAAAAGTTAGCAGCCATACTTAGGACTAAAAGGTTAGTAGCTATGCTTAGGACTCAAAAGGTTGGCCTCTATGCTTAAGATTCAAAAGATTAGCAGCTATGCTTATTATTCAAAAGGTTAACACTATGCTTAGGGCTCAAAGAGTTAGCAGCTATGCTTAGAACTCAAAAGGTTAGCAGCTATGCTTAAAAATCAAAGGTTAGCAGCTTTACTTAAGAGTCAAAAGGTTAGCACCTGTGCTTAAAACTCAAAAAGTTAGCAGCTTGCTTATGAGTTAAAAGGTTGGCAACTATTCTTAAGACTCAAAAGGTTAGCAGCTATGCATAGGGCTGAAAAGGTTAGCAGCTATGCTTAGGTCTCAAAGGTCTCAAAAAGGTTAGTAGCTTTGCTGAAGGCTCTAAACGTTAGCAGCTATGCTTAAGATTCAAAAGGTTAGCAGCTATGCATAGGGCTCAAAGGTTAGCATATATCCTTAGGGCTGAAAGGTTAGCAGCTATGCTTAGGCTCTAAAGGTTAGCAGCTATACTTAGGGCGCAAAATGGTTAGCAGCTATGTTTAGGGCTCTAAAGGTTAGCAGCTATGCTTAAGGCTCAAAAGGTTAGCAGCTATACTTAGGGCTCTAAGGTTAGCAGCTATGCTTAAGAGTCAAAATGTTAGCAGCTATGCTTAAGAGTCAAAATGTTAGCAGCTATGCTTAAGACTCTTCCTCAAGAGAGAGATGGAATTATAGACTCTATCCCCGTACAAGTGCAGTGTCCCCGAGTGTGCGTCATTTATCCCCCTGCAGGCCATTTCATTCAAAGTCCTTCTCAAGCCCCTGGAGAATATACCATCATCCAGCCTGTTAGACGCTTTGTACTAACACTGACAAGATCTTTCTTTACAGTTAGCCGGGTACTCATTCATACCTGATTCAAGTGAGGAAAGCAGAGTAAAGTACCTTTACTAAGGGTACAACTATGTGAAAAACATCACCTGTGCTAGCCGTGGGTTTTGAACAAATGTCTTCGTGACTACAAGCTCACAACACTGCGGTTCAGCTACAATGCCTCGCGTATGAGGCGGGGGGGTGGACTTGGTATCCCAGAGGCAAATATAATGCAATGAGTTATTTCTTTCTTTCTTTCTTTATCAGTTCCCTTCTACCTTTTTCTGTATGGGTTCAAATGGCCAGATGATTTTTCTCCAGGATCGGCTCCTTCAAAAAAAAAAAAACTTTCTATGCTTTAATGCCTCTTTTTATATCTTCTTCCCACATTCTCCTAGGTCGGCCTTTTGGTCTTTTACCTTGGGCTTTAGCACTGTATACTAATTTAGCTATTCTTTTAGTAGTGTACCTCTGAAATAGATCTAACATAGATCTTTAATATTGCCACACCTCACTGTTTCTCTTTACATTTTTTTTCAATAAATAAATACATTTTTTTTAAAGTTTTTATGGACATAACTTTCAACTTTATCAACTTTGTCTTACACAGTTCGTCCACGACTCATTTACGAGAGTGAAGAAGATCGGCAGAAAAACTTTTCCGTCGTACAAGGCCGCAGTGTGTTCCTTCCTGCACTGTGTACGGAGATCCGCAGCCGAGCTTCACGTGGTTCAGAGACGGAAGCCCGATCTCGTTGACAGACGTCCGCTACTTCGTGAGAAGGGACGGCGCTCTGGAGATCTTCAGTGCAGACGTGGAAGACACTGCCGACTACAAGTGCGTGGCGTCAAACGTGGCCGGGGAAGTGGAGAAAAACGTCAACCTGTTTGTGGAAGGTGAGAAAGCCCCGGAGGCTTGCGCTAAAAAAAAAAATCTGAATAAGACTTACAGCAGTTAGTCGCCTTTCTTGACTTAATGGGATTAGGAAGCATGTTTTGTTATAGATAAAAGGTGGTTTGAACCAAGAAGTTTTATTTTATTTCTGTTCTTTTGTTTTTGTTTTGTTTTTTGGTTCTTTTTCTTCTTGTTCCCTTTATTGTCTAATTTATCATGATGTCGTTGTTGATGTGTGATATTGATGTTTTTGTTGAGTGTTTTATTCTTGTTCTAGTTCTTGTTTTGGTTCTATTTCTTCTTCTTCTTCTTCTTCTTCTTCTTCTTCTTCTTCTTCTTCTTCTTCTTCTTCTTCTTCTTCTTCTTCTTCTTCTTCTTCTTCTTCTTCTTCTTCTTCTTCTTCTTCTTCTTCTTCTTCTTCTTCTTCTTCTTCTTCTTCTTCTTCTTCTTCTTCTTCTTCTTCTTCTTCTTCTTCTTCTTCTTCTTCTTCTTCTTCTTCTTCTTCTTCTTCTTCTTCTTCTTCTTCTTCTTCTTCTTCTTCTTCTTCTTCTTCTTCTTCTTCTTCTTCTTCTTCTTCTTCTTCTTCTTCTTCTTCTTCTTCTTCTTCTTCTTCTTCTTCTTCTTCTTCTTCTTCTTCTTGTTCTCCTTTTCTTCTTCCTTCATCTTGTGTCCTTTCTTCTTCTTCTTTCATTCTTCTCTTCTTCTTCTTCTTCTTCTTCTTCTTCTTGTGTCCTTTTCTTCTCCTCATCTTGTGTCCTTCTCTTCTTCTTCTTCTTCTTCTTCTCCTTTTCTTCTTCTTCATCTTGTTCTCCTTCTTCTTCTCTTCATCTTGTGTTCCTTTTCAGTCTTCATCTTGTGTCCTTTTCTTCTCTTCATCTTGTGTCCTTCTTCTTCTCCTCATCTTGTGTCCTTTCTTCTTGCCTTCTCATCTTGTGTCCTTTCTGTTCCTCATCTTGTGTCCTTTCTGTCCTCATCTTCTGTCCTTTCAGTCCTCATCTTGTGTCCTTTCTATCCCTCATCTTGTGTCCTTTTTGTCCTTATCTTGTGTCCTTTCTGTCCTCATCTTTTGTCCTTTCTGTCCTCATCTTGTGTCCTTTCTGTCCTCATCTTGTGTCCTTTCTGTCCTCATGTTGTGTCCTTTCTGTCCTCATGTTGTGTCCTTTCTGTCCTCATCTTGTGTCCTTTCTGTCCTCATCTTGTGTCTTTTCTGTCCTCATCTTGTGTCCTTTCTGTTCTCATTTTGTGTCCTTTCTGTCTTTATCTTGTGTCCATTTCCGTCATCATCTTTTGTCCTTTCTGTCCTTATCGTGTGTCCTTTCTGACCTCATTTTGTGTCCTCTGTTCTCATTCTTGTGTTTCTTTTCTCTCTTGCACAGTCACTCCCATCATCATCTTGTGTCCTTCTGAGGAAATCGTTTGAAATCAACAACGGGGAATCCTCATCCTGTGTCCTTTTCGAGGTCATCTTGTGTTCTTTCTGTCCTCAGGCGTAAATCCTTTCTGAATAAGAATTTCATGCCTTTGATCCCTGACCTCATCCAGAGGGTCGTAGTTCAAGACAACGGTCTTTCTGTCCTCATCTTGTGTCCACTATTGCAGACAAAGCCTTCTACGAGTGTCCTAGCCTCCAATGTTGTTCTCCTTTCTGTCCTAATAAACTCATCACAGTCATCGTGTACAGTGAGTTGTTTCCTCATGTCTACAGTGTTGACACCAGTATATTATTATCATTATTATTATTATTATTATTATTATCATCTCTTGCACAGTCACTCCCATCATCGTTATTATTATTATTATTATTTTTATTATTATTATTATTATTATTATTATTATTATTATTATTATTATTATTATTATTATTATTATTATTATTATTATTATTATTGTTATATATATTAATATATTGCCGGGGATGCTAATAAACTCATCACAGTCATCGTTATTGATTGTTTCCTATTATTATTATTATTATTATTATTATTATTATTATTATTATTATTATTATTATTATTATTATTATTATTGTTATTTGTATTATTATTATTATTATTATTATTATTATTATTATTATTATTATTATTATTATTATTATTATTATTATAGCTATTAATATTGTTATTATTGTTATTATTGTTATTATTATTTATTATTAAATTAAATTCCTTTAAATAACCTTAGTTGTGGAAATTTAAAAATCTTCCTCTTTCTCTCCATGGATCCTTGTTGGATGAGTTTCAAAAAAGTGGATGGGTCACAGTAAAATCATTGATTGGAAGTCAAGTCATCATGAATTCGTGAAGTCATTGAAGTTGTCATTGAAGTCATTGAAGTCGTGAAGTCATTGACGTCGTCAAGTCATTGAAGTTGTGAAGTCATTGAAGTCGTCAAGTCATTGAAGTCGTGAAGTCATTGAAGTCGTCATTGAAGTCGTCAAGTCATTGAAGTCGTGAAGTCATTGAAGTCGTCAAGTCATTGAAGTCGTCAAGTCATTGAAGTCGTGAAGTCATTGAAGTCGTCAAGTCATTGAAGTCGTGAAGTCATTGAAGTCGTGGAGTCATGAAGTCGTGAAGTGATTGAAGTCGTCAAGTCATTGAAGTTGTCAAGTCATTGAAGTCGTGAAGTCATTGAAGTCGTGGAGTCATTGAAGTCGTGGAGTCATTGAAGTCGTAAAGTCATTGAAGTAGTGGAGTCATTGAAGTCGTGGAGTCATTGAAGTCGTCAAGTCATTGAAGTCGTCAAGTCATTGAAGTCGTGTTTGTTTTTGGGGCTTAAAGATAAAAACGAAATTGTAGTCCGTATCCCCGCACAAGTGCAGGCTCTCTGTCTACATCATTTCAACACGCCATTTCATTGAAAGGTCCTCAAATCCCAGGGGAGCATACAGTGCACAACCCTGTTGTTAGGCTTTTCATACTAATACTCTGACAAAATCTTTCTCTACCTATAGCTAGGTACTCATTCACACTTGAGTCAAGTGAGGAAAGTAGAGTGAAATACATTTCCTAAGAGTCCAACGTTTATGATTACCAGCTCACAACACTTACGGTTCAGCCACAACAGTTCTGAAAAAAATAGTCGTTTGTTATTGGTTGGTTTTAATTTTGTTTGTTTTAATAAGTAAAAGGTTATGTAATATCATTTAACATGAAAATTGTTCTCTTCCTTTATTCAGTCCCCCCGTCAGTAGAGGAAGGAGCCACAGAGGTCACCGTTCTTTACGGTCATTCGGCGACCTTGGAATGCGAGGCTTCCGGTGATCCGTTTCCGACCATTTTTTGGCGAAAAGACGGCGTCATCCTTGACATAGAAAACCCTGAAAACGGCTACTACACGTCTGCCTCTGGTTCTCTCACCGTAACGTCCGCGAACTCAACGACGGTGGAAGATATTCTTGCTCAGCGACAAACCCAGCCGGCGTCGCTACCAAAAATATTCGACTGACCGTGCACGGTAAGAAACAGTCCTCCTTATTCTTTATGATGTAAGTAAAGTAAATTTAAGTAAAGTAAAGTAAAGTAAAGTAGAGTAGAGAAGAGTAAATTAAAGTAAAGTAAGTAGAGTAGAGAAGAGTAAATTAAAATAAAGAGTAGAGAAGAGTAAATTAAGGTAAAGTAAGAGAATAGTAAATTAAGTAGAGTAGAGAAGAGTAAATTAGAATAAAGTAAGTAGAGTAAGAAGAGTAAATTAAAGTAAAGTAAGTAGAGTAGAGAAGAGTAAATTAGAATAAAGTAAGTAGAGTAGAGAAGAGTATAAAATAAAGTAAGTAGAGTAGAGAAGAGTAATTGAAATAAAGTAAGTAGAGTAGAGAAGAGTAAATTAAGGTAAAGTAAGTAGAGTAGAGAAGAGTAAATTGAAATAAAGTAAGTAGAGTAGAGAAGAGTAAATTAAAATAAAGTAAAGTAAGAGAGTAGAGAAGAGTAAATTGAAATAAAGTAAAGTAAGTAGAGTAGAGAAGAGTAAATTAAAAATAAAGTAAGTAAATTAAAATAAAGTAGAGAAACATAAATTAAATAAAGTAAGTAGAGAAACATAAATTAAATAAAGTAAGTAGAGAAACATAAATTAAATAAAGTAAGTAGAGAAAGATAAATTAAATAAAGTAAGTAGAGAAACATAAATTAAATAAAGTAAGAGAAACATAAATTAAATAAAGTAAGTAGAGAAGATAAATTAAAAAAGTAAAGAGAAGAGTAAATTAAAGTAGTAGAGAAGAGTAAATTAAAGTAAGTAGAGAAGAGTAAATTAAAGTAAGTAGAGAAGAGAAATTAAATTAAAAATAAAGTAAAGTAAATGCACAGTTCCCTGCTATTACAGCCCGTAGAGCCATAGTTAAGCTGTCGGACTTTGGGTCCTGAGATCCTGGGTTTGAATCTGGGTAAAGCGACGCCCGGTGTAGTGTTCCTTGAGAAAGACACTTAACGCGCATTTTCATAAATTCGACCAAAGTGCAAATGGGTGCAAGCACCAGCTTGGGGGTAAAATAAAGTTGCGTCAGACTAGCGTGAGCCAGAGGTGGTTAATATCACCTGTTCCGATTTCATGCTATAGAAACCGATAAGCTCCGAAACTATGGGACTTAAAATGGCCTTGAAGGAATTTTTTTTTTTTGTTTTTCAACTTCCCTGTCTGTCTTGACAAGAGCATCACGAAGAATTTCCCCATGAAGTTCACAGTCCTGCAACTACTTTTGACAGAACATCTTTATTTTATTTCCACTCAAATGCAACCAATATATATGTATAATGTTAACATAAATATATAATATATAAAATATAGTAAGTATATAAAGAGTAAATTAAAATAAAGTAAAGTTGCTTCCCTGCGAGTACAGCCCGTAGAGCCGTACATAGTTAAGCTGTCGGACTTTGTAATGAGATCCTGGGCTATGAATCCTGGCAAAGCGACGCCCGGCGTTGAGTTCCTTGAAAGAAACTTAAAATTTTTTATTTTTTTTTTTAATTAAATAAAAAAAAATTTAACAACAACCAAATATATATATAAATGACTTTGCGTCAGACTCATTGGCCTCAATAATATTCTTATTAATGAATTCCGATTTTTCTCGTTAATCAGAAACCGGGAACTCCGAGATTCCAGGAACTTATTCGGAATACGTGGAGGAATTTTTTTTAACCCCGTTTTCCTTCCCTGTCCCGTCTTGGAACCCCACAGCCACGAATTACCTGGTATAAAGATGCGCAGGTGATGACCGGACAGTTGGGTATGTTCTTACTGGAAGACGGCTCCCTCGAGATCTTTTTATAGATGATACTTTCGCTGATGACTCGGGGGTCATATGAGTGCATAGCAAAATCAGCTGGAATCGCCACTAGAATTTTCAAGTGAAGGTTTTATATAGGTAGTAGATAGAATATGCACACAAAAAAAAATCAGATATTTTCTAAATATTAGAAAACATATTTCAAAACAATTAACCAGTCGACTATTCTTTCATTCTTCACTTATATTCCAACTACCATTCATATATAAAATAAAAAAATAAAAAATTTTTAACTTTTTCACATTGAAATAAAAAATAATTTAACAACAACCAAATACCCTAAAGAAATATGAGCTTCCAGTTTCATTGGCCTCAATAATCATTCTTATTAATGAATTCTTTTTTCTTTCTCGTTAACTCCCATTCACCCTGAAAGGAAATCCCGAGATTCCAGGAACGTATTCGGAATACGTGGAGGTTAGAAATAGGACCTTCCAGTAGTCAACTTCCCTGTTCACCGTTGAAGGAAAGCCATAGGATTACCAGTAGCAACCCCATGATGACCGGACGGGAAGTTGGGTATGTTCTACTGGAAGACGGCTCCCTCGAGATCGATGATAGAAATCGCTGATGACTCGGGGTCATATGAGTGCACCTCATTCACTGAAAAACGAAATGGAATCGCCACTAGGAATTTTCAACCCTGAAGGTTTGGGTAGGTAGTACCAGTAGCAATATTCACACTGTAAAAAGAAAAATTCAGATAACTTCTAATCGTTATAAAACATATTTCAAAAACAATTAACCAGCCGACTTCACCCTTCCTTTCATTCATTCTTTCGCTATAGTTTAACTGCCATTCACCCTGAAGGAAAGAACTAGGATCTACCAGTAGCAATTCCCATTCACCCTAAAGGAAAGAAATAGGATCTACCAGTAGCAACTCCTGCTCCCTGTATTCCCCCAACCCCACCCACCGTGAGATCACTGTATATGGCCGGGCGCTGCCAGTAACTCCTACTTCTTTCATTTCCTTCCTTCGCTTGTCTATCATCTTGCTGTTTCCTCTTAATTCATCCTGAGATCACGTTGATTTTAATGGAGCAAACAAACACCGCATATGGTGGACAGGGTGAATATCAACGAAACAATCAAACAATCATTTAACCATACCCACCACCTGTGTTGAAATCCTCATCTTCCTCTGTCCCCAACCCCCGTAATCGGGTTCTCATAATAAAATAATTCCTCTTTCTCCCATTCCCTTTTTTTTATTATTGAATTTCGTCTAAAATTTCTTATAGCCTTTACATTTTTTTTAAATCTAACACCTCAAGGGTCATGTTAGCTATTAAAACTTGACAGATATATGCAAAATAGTTTTCATCTACAGACTTGTTTAAAGTGCTGTTACAAAAACAAAATGTTATTCCCTTTTTCTTTACTGATATAAGCAATTTCGTAACCTTCCCTGTGTGTTGTGTTCAATTAGCTTTTTTTTCTTTATTAATCATAGCCATTCTGTTAACTTTCATTATTTGTTGTGCTCAATTACTTTTTTCATACCAAACTTTTGTGACCTTTTCTATGTGTTGTGTTCAAAAACCTAAACCATTTGTTACCTTTTTTTGACATACCTAAACCATTTTGTTACCTCTCTATGTGTTGTGTTTTTTCATACAAAACCTTAACATTTTTCTTTTTCTTAATATAAATCATTTTGTTACTTTCATATGTGTTGTGTTTTCATACCTAAACCATTTTGTTACCTTTTCTATGTGTTGTTCAATTTTTTCATACCTAAACCATTTTGTTGTCCTCTATGTGTTGTGTTTTTTCATACCTAAACCATTTATTACCTCCTCTATGTGTTGTGTTTTTCATACCTAAACCATTTTGTTACCTCCTCTATGTGTTGTGTTTGATTACCTTGGTTCATACCTAAACCATTTTGTTACCTCTCTTTGTTGTGTTTTCATTACCTAAACCATTTATTAACTCAAACCTATGTGTTGTGTTTGATTACCTTGGTTCTTTATTAACTTTTGTGTTTGATTTTCATTAAAACCATTTTGTTGTGTTTCTATGTGTTGTGTTTTTTCATACCTAAACCATTTTGTTATGTGTTGTGTTCAATTACCTTTTTTCATACCTAAACCATTTTGTTACCTATTAACTCAAACCATTTGTGTTGTGTTCACCTTTTCTATGTGTTGTGTTCAATTACCTTTTTTTTTATTACCTAAACCATTTTTTGTCCCCTATGTGTTGTATTCAATTACCTTTTTTCTTACCTAAACCATGTTGTTACCTTTCTTGTGTCGTGTTTGATTACCTTGGCTCTTTATTAATTCAAACCACTATTTGTGCGTGCGGTTGGCGGGGGCTGCTGGTAGGTCCTATTTTCTTCCTTTCCTTCTTTCACTTATCTTTCATCTTGCTGCTTTTTCCTCTTAAATCACACTGAGATCACCGCAATGGTGGACGGGGGTGAATTTCAATTAAACAAACGAACAAAAATCCTTATTTGCCAACGCTATTTTGTTGCCTGTTTTCTTTATTGACTAAGTGATTTTGTTACTTTTTCTGTGTTTTGTGTTCAATTACTTTTTTTCTGTATTAGTTAAATTCATTTTGTTACCTTTTTCATTTGTTGTGTTCAATTACCTTTTTTCTGTATGTACCTAAAGCATTTTATTACATTTTCTGTGTGTTGTGCTCAATTACCTTTTTCTTAATGAACCAAAGCTATTCTGTTACTTTTTCTGTGTGTTGTGCCATTTACATTCTGTTACCTTTTCTGTGTGTTGTGCTCAATTACCTTTTCTGTGTGTTGTGCTCCAATTACCTTTTCTGTGTGTTGTGCTCAATTACCTTTTCCATTTTGTTACCTCTGTGTTTGTGCTCATTTACCTTTTCTGTGCTATTCTGTTACCATTTCTGTGTGTTGTGCCCAATTACCATTTCTGTGTGAGCCAAAGCTCAATTACATTTTCTTATATGTTATGCCACTTTATTATGCCCTACCGGGTAAGTGATTCCGTTCCCCTTACCCATGTGTTGTGTTCAATTACCTTTTTCACTTTATTAATCAACCCAAGCCACCATCTGTTTCCCTTTTTTTTTCATTTCTGTACGTCACCAGTGCCACCAAAGCTAGTTGGCATTGACACGCTCATATCCGGCCCGGAGAAACCCAATGTGATCGTGGAACAAAACATCACACTGGTGTGTCCCGTCTCCTACGACACAAACCCGCTTCCAGTCATCACATGGTTCAAAGACAATCAGCCCTTCACTCAGTCAAGTCCTCAGAACAGAGTTTTCGTAGCAGAGGATCAAAGGTCACTGACGATCCTCAGCGCAGTGGTGGGGATGAGGCCAGATACACATGTGTTGCCAGCAACGTGGCCGGAGAGGTGGAACGCCATTTTGATTTGACGGTTCAAAGTAAGGACAGTTTGGTTTTTATAATTAAAAAAAAAAGGATTTTGTTTTCTTTAAGTCTTTTTTGCCTTTTAGAGACCTACAAAAGAATTCACATAATATTATGGCAATGATATCATTATTTTCTATCCATTCTAGTTCTAGGCCATTATGGCCCATAGAGTCGGATCTTATCCGGTTGATATAGCATGAAGCGGAATAGGTGATAATAATAACCTCCTAAACAGGATGCTAGTCTCACGCTGGTTTTTACTTCCAAGCTAGTGCTTGCACCTATTTGCACCTGGGTCATGTGAGGGAAGGAATGTTAAGTGTCTTTCCCAAGGAACACAACGTCAGACCTAGCATTGCTAAGATTTGAACCCAGGACCTCGTCCCAAGTCTGATCCCACTGACACTACCTTTTCTATTCATCACTGTAAATTAAAAACATGGAGAGAGAAAATCCAGCCAAGCTCTAAAATCTGTACATTAACTCAAACTTTCAACTTTTACTGTCTTTGCCACACAGACAAAATAAATTGACCAAAGTTTCTTTTTTTAACCAAAATTCTGATCATGTTTTCAGTTAACTTTGCATTTAATTTACTAGTCCACCTGTTGATGCTAACCTACAGTGGATTGAACATAGAACAGAGACAAATTCAAATTTTGTCAGTTCCAAGTTTTTCAATTTTCCCACACGGTTTTAGAGCAATGGCGGAACTTTTTCACAAGTTGACATTTTCATATTAATTTAATCAACGAAAATATTGATGTAGACAAGTAGATAATTCTCCTAGCATGTTTGACTATCCTCACATATATCCTTGATATAGTCTGTACTTATTCTAGCATTGTGTAGACTTTGAAGGGCTCGTTTCAATAGTGTGCTTGACTAAGTCACAATTACGTCATTTAGAGAAAGATGCCAACAACAAACAACATGTTGGCTTTGGGGTTCCAAATTTCAAATGACTGTAAACGTGGTGTATTTTCTTCATATCATTTTCACACTTTTCAGGAAGCATGGTTTTTCTTTTGGTTCCCCAGGATTATCTCTCTGTTTCGTTTTTCACGAAAATTGACATAGACACACTATTGAAATAACCCTTTCATTTGTGAACGTCTGGTTTGAAAATCTGTCATGATTACACTATTGATAATACTATTGATAATAATGATAATAATAATAATAATAATAATAATAATAATAATAATAATAATAATAATAATAATAATAATAATAATAATAATAATAATAATAATAATAATAATAATAATAATAATAATAATAATGATAATAATAATAATAATAATAATAATAATAATAATAATAATAATAATAATAATAATAATAATAATAATAATAATAATAATAATAATAATAATAATAATAATAATGATGATTATAATAATAATAATAATAATAATAATAATAATAATAATAATAATAATAATAATAATAATAATAATAATAATAATAATAATAATAATAATGATAAGTGATGATGATGATAATGATGATGATGATGATGATGATGATGATGATAATAATAATAATAACAATAACAACAACAACAATAATAATAATAATAATAATAATAGCAACAACAACAACAGCAGCAGCAGCAACAACAACAAGAACAACAACAATAATGATAATAATAATAATAATAATAATAATAATAATAATAATAATGATAATAATAATAATAATAATAATAATAATTATTATTATTATTAATATAATTACATATACATTTCAATGTTAAAGATACCATACATCAATAAAACACCAAACCCGTGTTACGGGGTTTTAGAAAATGTCAAGAAGTTAAATATTATGTGAGTATTACTTCCATTATACATCGTGGTATGATAAAAAAAATAAAAAATTATGAAACTTTTTTTTTTTATATTTTCATGTATTGCTCCAGTTCCTCCCAGAGCAGACGAGTCTGGCTTGTCCCCTTACAACCAGACGGTCATCACGGGTCAATCGCTCGTCATCAACTGCCCGATCATGGGAAACCTCCGCCGCAGGTCGTCTGGCTCAAAGATGGGGAGCGTCTGTCCGCTGATTTGGATCCCAATGTTAGATTGCTTGCGGAGGGCCGGAGATTGGAGATAAACAGTGCAAGATTCACCGACAGGGGGAGATACGTCTGCATTGGGAAAACGTTGCTGGGAAAACTACCAAAGATTTCTCCGTTGATGTACATGGTAAGAATAACACTTGCTCCGGTGCACTGCCAGTCCCTTCATCAACCCTGCTCTCGCTCTTCCTGAAAACGTAATTGTTCCGCCCTTCTCCACTTTAAATTCTTCTCCTCCTGTCCATGTAAAGTGGTAATGTTTCTTTGAGGTCATTACAAACCACAGAGCCGGAGCTTATACCAGTTTGTTTCCATTACAGCGCATAGAGCCAGAGCTTGTCCCGGTTTGTTTCCATTACAACTCATAGAGCCAGAGCTTGTCCCGGTTTGTTTCCATTATAACTCATAGAGCCAGAGCTTGTCCCGGTTTGTTTCCATTACAACCCATAGAGCCAGAGCTTGTCCCGGTTTGTTTCCATTACAACTCATAGAGCCAGAGCTTGTCCCGGTTTGTTTCTATTACAACCCATAGAGCCAGAGCTTGTCCCGGTTTGTTTCCAGTATATATAATCCATAGAGCCAGAGCTTGTCCCATTATAACCCATAGTTGTCTCGTTTCCCATTATAATCCATAGAGCCAGAGCTTGTCCCGGTTTTGTTTCAGTATATATAATCCATAGAGCCAGAGCTTGTCCCGGTTTGTTTCCAGTATATAATCCATAGAGCCAGAGCTTGTCCCGGTTTGTTTCCAGTATATATAATCCATAGAGCCAGAGCTTGTCCCGGTTTGTTTCCAGTATATATAATCCATAGAGCCAGAGCTTGTCCCGGTTTGTTTCCAGTATTATAATCCATAGAGCCAGAGCTTGTCCCGGTTTGTTTCCAGTATATATAATCCATAGAGCCAGAGCTTGTCCCGGTTTGTTTCCAGTATATATAATCCATAGAGCCAGAGCTTGTCCCGGTTTGTTTCAGTATATATAATCCATAGAGCAGAGCTTGTCCCGGTTTGTTTCCAGTATATAAATCCATAGAGCCAGAGCTTATCCCGGTTTGTTTCCATTATAATCCATAGAGCCAGAGCTTGTCCCGGTTTGTTTCCATTATAACTCATAGAGCCAGAGCTTGTCCCGGTTTTGTTTCATTATATAATCCATAGAGCCAGAGCTTGTCCCGGTTTGTTTCCAGTATATATAATCCATAGAGCCAGAGCTTGTCCCGGTTTGTTTCCATTATAACTCATAGAGCCAGAGCTTGTCCCGGTTTGTTTCCATTATAACTCAGCCAGAGCTTGTCCCGGTTTGTTTCCATTATAACTCATAGAGCCAGAGCTTGTCCCGGTTTGTTTCCATTATAACTCATAGAGCCAGAGCTTGTCCCCGGTTTGTTTCAGTATAACTCAGAGAGCCAGAGCTTGTCCCGGTTTGTTTCCATTATAACTCATAGAGCCAGAGCTTGTCCCGGTTTGTTTCCATTACAACCCATAGAGCCAGAGCTTGTCCCGGTTTGTTTCCAGTATTATAATCCATAGAGCCAGAGCTTGTCCCGGTTTGTTTCCATATATATAATCCATAGAGCCAGAGCTTGTCCCGGTTTGTTTCCATTAACAACCCATAGAGCCAGAGCTTGTCCCGGTTTGTTTCCATTACAACCCATAGAGCCAGAGCTTGTCCCGGTTTGTTTCCAGTATATACAATCCATAGAGCCAGAGCTTGTCCCGGTTTGTTTCAGTATTATAATCCATAGAGCCAGAGCTTGTCCCGGTTTGTTTCCATATACAACCCATAGAGCCAGAGCTTGTCCCGGTTTGTTTCCAGTTATATAATCCATAGAGCCAGAGCTTGTCCCGGTTTGTTTCCATTACAACCCATAGAGCCAGAGCTTGTCCCGGTTTGTTTCCAGTATATATAATCCATAGAGTCAGAGCTTGTCCCGGTTTGTTTCTATTACAACCCATAGAGCCAGAGCTTGTCCCGGTTTGTTTCCATTACAACCCATAGAGCCAGAGCTTGTCCCGGTGTGTTTTCCATTACAATCCATGGTCAGAGCTTGTCCCGGTTTGTTTCCAGTATATATAATCCATAGAGCCAGAGCTTGTCCCGGTGTGTTTCCATTACAACCCAGAGCCAGAGCTTGTCCCGGTTTGTTTCCATTACAACCCATAGAGCCAGAGCTTGTCCCGGTGTGTTTCCAGTATATAATCCATAGAGCCAGAGCTTGTCCCGGTTGAGTTTCCATTACAACCCATAGAGCAGAGCTTGTCCCGGTTTGTTTCCATTATATAATCCATAGAGCCACTTGTCCCGGTTTTATTTCCATTACAACCCATAGAGGAGATTATCTGGTTTGTTTTTACAAACAGGGCAGAGCTTGTCCCGGTTTGTTTCCATTTGTAATCCATTGAAGAGCTTGTCCCGGTTTGTTTCAGTATATAATGTGGGCCAGAGCTTGTCCCAAGGTTTCCACAACAGCAGCAGAGCTTGTCCGGTTGTTTCAGTATATACAATCCATAGAGCCAGAGCTTGTCCCGGTTTGTTTTCATTTCCATAGAGCCAGAGCTTGTCCCGGTTTGTGTTTTTTCCACTATAACACATTTGTCTTGAGCCAGAGCTTGGTCAGTCCATGGCAATCCATAGATTGTCTGTTGGTTCCAGGGAACAATCCAGGAATCCACTTGTCACATTTGTCTTGCATACAGGCTTGTCCCGGTGTATAACTCATTAAATGTCGGTGGTTTCTGGGAACAAAAGGAATCAGGCTTGTCACATTTCGTTTCTTTTATACAGAGCTTGTCCCATGTTTGGGGGACACAGTAGAGCCAGAGGCAAGGTGTTTCACTCTCAAACCCATAGAGCCAGGGTTTGTCCCGGGGGTTTTCATTATCATCACCTGTTGGCTTGTATGCACCGTAATGGCAATAAAGAAAAGAGTTACTTGTCCATTGTTTCATGTATCATTATGTGCTTAAGATATTTGAGTTTCCACTTTCTTCATTTCTATTAATCTTTAGAGCCAGAGCTTGTCCCGTGTGTTTGTTATAATTTAAAAATAGAGTAAGACGAGGAAACATTTTTTCATTGCGAATGGACAAACGATTTATCCCGGTTTGTTTCCATAAATTTTTGGGGATTTTCTTCTTTTTTTCTTCACTCAGTAATAAGCTTTTACATTCTTTTTTTTTACAACCCATAGAGCTTGTCCCTTTTTGTTTCCATAGTGGAGGGAGTTGGTGTCATAATAAAATGTTGACGTCCCACACGGGAACTTCCATCTTGCTTTTTGTCCAGCTAGTCTGGGATTCCACCCCGAAAATCACCTGGTTTGAATGGGGGAGGTGCCATGCCTGTTAAGCGAACTCAAGCAACACAAAGTCAGCCTTGAAGGGATTAGAACCCGGGACCTAATGATCCCAGGTCTGCAAAAGCCATTGAAGGTGGATTTTTAGGCTTTAACTGGGTTTTATATGATCAATAGGCCCAGTCTGGCAGGAGACATGTCTGTTGATCTGGGAACAGCAGGCAATATCATTCATAGTCTTTCATACAGGCTGTCTTCAGGAGATGTCTGTGGGGACTGGGAACAAGTACACAATCCACGAACACATTTGTCTTTCATACAGGCACTCTTCAAGATCTGTCTGTATAGACTGGGAACAAGAATCCACACTTTGAGTCAAGTGAGGAGATCCTCAGCTAAATGTCTTGGTGACTGGGAATACAACGGTGGGGAAACATTTGTAAGCTGTCATTAAATGTCTGCCAGTCATAGGACTTGAACCAGTGTTGTGGTGACTGGGACAAAAGGAATCAGTACTACGGTTCGTCTTTTACAGGCTTTCCTCATGGTAACATGGACACAGTAGCCAACCAGTGTCATAACAAACATATTTAGTAGGTTCAGGGGGGGGGACCCTTTGAGTCTGTTGGCTGTATGCACCTTGAAAATGGCAATAAAGAAAATTTACTTGTCCATTGTTTCATGTTTTGGTTTAAGATATTTTAAGTTTCCACTTCTTTATTTTGTTGTGAATCTTTTGGGATTGACCTTTTTTTTATAATTTAAAAAAAGTAAACGATGAAACATTTTAATTGCAGAAAGGCCAGCCATCTAAACTTGTTATAAATTTTTGGGATTTTTTCTTTTTTAGTTCACTCAGGGTTAATTTTTTGAATCATCATTTTTTTCTCTCCTTTTTAGTTCCCCCACGGTGGAGTTGTGCGGTGTCCCAGAAAATGTTGACGTCTTTCAGATTTTGTTTCTTTTTGAAAAGGTTGACTGACAGCCATAATTTGGGTTGAAGATCTGCCGGTGAAAGTGAACTCCAAACAGGGTTTAAGTCAGAAATGAATGGGGTTAGAAATGAATGGGACGTAATAAAGGGTAAAACAAAAAAGGTCAAGGTGGATTTATAGGCCGTATCCCATACTTAGCAGGCTCACCGACTGTCAACATTTATCCCCAGCGGGCCATATCATTCATAGTCCTTCTCAACTCCCAACGAGGGTGGAACAGTGCATACAATACACAAGCCTGTTAAAAGGTTTCAATCTTTCTCTGCCAACGTAACTATAGCTGGGTAGTCATTCACACTTGATTGGGTGAGGAGATAAGAGCTAGGTAATATTTCCTAAGAATACAACGGTGGGGGAGAAAAAACCCTTTTTTATTGCCAGTCATAGGACTTGAACCAATGTTGTGGTGATTACAAGCTCACAGTACTACGGTTGAACTACATTGCTTCCATGGTAACTTGTTTCTAGCTGCCAACGTACATAACAAACATATTTAGTAGGTCTTCTTTTGACCCTGTATTTACCTTTGTGAAGTCTGTCAATGTTTTGTTTTTTTTAAGAATTACTTAATGTCAGAGTCTGTAAGGTGAAAAATATGCAGGTGAAGGTTTTTTTTTGTTTTGTTTTTTAGAAACCGTTACTAATGTCGGGACTTTTTAGGATTGGGCATAAAACTCCTGAGATGCCCTTTAGAGTTCACAAAGCTACCGTCGCACTTCTCCAGATCGGCAGTTTTTTTGTTGTTATTTAGTTCAAAAGAGGTTAGAAGTTGAATCATCAATGTTTTCTGGAATATTACGGGCAGTCGTGCAAATTAAATCAATTTTCGCTGTCAGGTTTGTTTTTCCATTGAAAAGGTTGACTGACAGCTGATGCCTATTTTATGGTGAAGATGTGGCGGTTCATCTTTGGGTATCCAAACGTTAGGTAATATTTGGGTGTGTCAACGTTAGGTAATCTTTGGGTGTGTCAACTTTAGGTAATATTTGGGTGTGTCAACGTTAGGTAATATTTGGGTGTGTCAACGTTAGGTAATATTTGGGTGTGTCAACGTTAGGTAATATTTGGGTGTGTCAACGTTAGGTAATATTTGGGTGTCAACGTTAGGTAATATTTAAAATCAACGTTAGGTAATCTTGGGTGTCAACGTTAGGTAATCTTTGGGGTGTCTGTCAACGTTAGGTAATATTAGAGTGTCAACGTTCAGCCAACGTTGGGTAATATTTTGGAAAGAGAATCCAAGGACAAAGTGGAGAAAACCCAAAAAGGTTAGGGCTAGGGACCCAAAGTCAGGAAAGCGGGTTGAGGTGGTGTGGATATGCAAGGAGAAGGGATAGGTGAGTATTGATATTGTATTGGACAGAAAATAATGCGGGTGGACGTACCAGGCAGGAGGAAGAAGGGAAGACCAAAAGGACGATGTTTGTATGGATTTAACACTGGAAGACACCAAGTTTTAGGTGCAAGGGACGGAGACAAACAAAGTAATAGGACAAAGTGGTGAGAGAGGGGATTATCTGTTGTGACAACCACTAATGGAAAAATCTTTGTCTAGTGGAGAGAGGGTGATCTGTTGTAACCCTAATGGGGAAAACTTTGTCTAGTGGAGAGAGAGGGGGGATTATCTGTTGGGAACTCTTAATGAGAAAAATGCTTTGTCTAGTGGAGAGATAGGGGGGTGATCTGTTGGGCAACCCATAATGGGAAAAGGCTTTGTCTAGTGGAGAGAGAGGGGGATGATCTGTTGTGACAAACACAATGGGAAACTGGCTTTGTCTAGTGGAGAGAGAGGATGGTCTGTTGTGACAACCCTTAATGGGAAAAGAGCTTTGTCTAGTGGAGAGAGAGAGATGATCTGTTGTGGACAACCCTTAATGGGAAAAGGCTTTGTCTGGTGGAGAGGAGAGGGATGATCTGTTGTGACAACGCTTAATGGGAAACTGCTTTGTCTAGTGGAGAGGAGGGATGATCTCTTGTGGCAACACCTAATGGGAAAAAAGCTGAAAGACGAAGAAGTGGAGATGGAAATTTGCCACTCTTTTTCGTCTTATAATAACTGACTCCCTCATTCTATTCAGTACGTAATTCTGAGTTAGTCGTCCTTTGTACGTCAAAGGTTCTGCTTACAGGCAACTATGAGTCATCATGTTTTCATGTCATTTCTTAATGATTCGAAGATATTTTTCATTCGACGAATTTTTCTACGAAAAGAGACATTCGATTAAAGAAATTATCATCGTTTCCCCCGTCTCCGAGTAGAATTTCCATTTGCCTAAGTCGCCATTTACAACAGGTTTTACGATTAAAAAGTTGAAAGCTATCGTTGCAAGCCTAAAACTCTTGTGATCGGTGGCGTTGTTGCTGAGGGTGATAATGCTTGTTACTATATCATTTCATAGTCGGCGCACAGGGTTTTTGAAATTTCAATTCTAATTTATTTTGTCACATATTGATATTAGATTATAGATTTATCTTCACTTGTTAAAGTCTTCGCCGCTACTGTATATTTTAATGTCTGCTTGCTGTTTGTTTTGCTGTCTTGCTGTTTGTTTGACTGTCTTTCTGTTTGTTTTTTGTCTTATTGTTTGTGTTACTGTGTTGCTGTTTGTTTTACCTGACAGTTTTTTTACTTGCTGTTTGTGCCTGACTTGTTGTTTGTGTTACTGTCTTGCTGTTTGTTTTACTGTCTTACTGTTTGTTTTACAGTCTTGCTTTTTGTTTTACTGTCTTGCTGTTTGGTTTTACTGTCTTGCTTTTTGTTTTACTGTCTTGCTGTTCTAAGGTAAAGCAGGGGTTGGCCAGTGACTTTGGCTAGGTCCTTCTTGTTTCCTCTCCTTCTTCACGTATCTTCCATCTTGCTCTTTTCTCTAATTCACCCAAAGATCACCACATATAGTGGATGGGGTAAATTTCTATGAAATAAACAAAAATTTAAAGTAGATTGTGTGCAGGTAATTGAACGATCAACGTTTGAGGATGGGATAATTTGATTTGATTTGATTTGATTTGATTTGATTTGATTTGATTTGATTTGATTTGATTGATTTGATTTGATTTACCCATCCACAGCTAAGGTTGTTTTCTTTGTAAGATTTTTAATTTTTGCACCGACTGTCCTGTAAACAGCCAAGGGATCTTTAACGTGCTCATAGTGTTATGATCTTCACATGGGACCTCCTTTTTTACGTCTTCTTTCTCAATGGGTCTAGGTGTCGATCCACTTATGGACTCGGAGGGTGGGTTTTTATCGAGGAAAAAAAATGCTCAAGAAAATCTTTTAATCCTGCAGGGCTGAACCACGGCCATTTGGTGAAATGCAACCAGTTTGCCTCTAGTGCCACTGAAGTTTAATTATGCGTATGCCTGACAGTTTGGTGCCATTAGTTTTTCATTCCTCCTAAGATATTTCAGAAGCATGTAATCTACGATTTATACCACATTATGGGTTAAGATTTTATTTGTTTATTATATTTGTTCATTGTTGTTCATTGTCTCTGTGTGTGTGTGTGTGTGTTAGGTGTCGATCCTGGACAGTGGCTGGACGTTGGAGATAAGGGACGCCAACACAAGTGACGCATTACGATATTACTGCCGTGCTGAAAATGTTGCTGGGGAGTGGAGAAAGCATTTGACGAAAGTGTTAGGTGAGTTATAGTTTTAAACATTGTAAAGACCAAAGAGTGTGTGTGCAGATGTGTCTGTATGGATGTGTGTGTGTGTGTGTGTAAATGTTAATGTGTATATTATGTTAAATTATGGGTTATATTATGTTACATCATGGTTTATTATGTTATATTATGTTATATTATGTTAAATTATGTTATATTATGTTATATTATGTTATATTATGTTAAATTGTGTTATATACGACGGTGCAAGTGGACGGTGTTTTGAACGACAATTATGCGTAAATTTATGTACTAACTGTATGTTTGTAACATAAGAAATCTAAATCAAATGAGATATTGCCTTCTTTGACAAGAAAGATCATTATTACTATTATTATTATTATTATTATTATTATTATTATTATTATTATTATTATTATTATTATTATTATTATTATTATTATTATTATTATTATTATTATTATTATTATTATTATTATTATTATTGTTGTTGTTATTATTACTATTATTATCATCATCATCATCATCATTATTATTATCATTATCATTATCATCATCATCATCATGATCATCATCATCATTATTATTATCATTATTATTATTATTATTATTACCATTAATATTATTATCATTGTTATTATTATTATTATTATTATTATTATTATTATTATTATTATTATTATATTTAGTTGTTAATAGTAGTAGTATTATTATTATTAGTAGTAGTTATTATTATTAGCAGTATTATTATTAGTTAGTAGTATTATTATTAGTAGTATTATAGTAGTAGTAGTATTATTATTAGTATTATTATTGATATTATTATTAATATTATTATTATTATATTATAATTAATATTATTATTATTAATATTATTATTATTATTATTATTATTGTTATTATTATTATTATTATTATTATTATTATTATTATTATTATTATTATTATTATTATTATTATTATTATTATTATTATTATTATTATTATTATTATTGTTATAATTCCACGGGCTCTTGATAAACGAAGAGCTTCAAGCCCAGGGAGGATGCCCAAACTCGGGAAGAACAATTGAAGCAGTCATTTCAATTGTGTGCCTAAGTCACAATTACGTCATTTAGAGAAACATGCCAAAAACATTAATTTTGGCACTGTTGGTTTAGGAATTCAAGTTTGAAACGGTTGAAAATGTGATGTGTTTTTCATCTATCATTTTCACACTTTTCAGGAAGCATAGTTTCATTTATTCCCTAAGATTATCTCTTTGTCTCGTTTTTCACAAAAAAATGGACATAGGCATTTATTGAACCGACTCCTTCAACTGCTATGAGGTTTTTCTTTATATACGTAATTTGTTATAATGCTTGGCATTATTTTACAATTTTTGTCCGTCTACGGTACTAAATGCTTACCCTTCTTTCGCATTTCCAGTCGGAGCTTCAATAGCAAGAGACAATCTGGACACAGATCCCAATTTTATCGTCAACTCCACGGTTGTTATCAGCTGCCCAGTTACTGGCAGTCCTACTCCTGAAATCGTCTGGTATGTCGCTATTGCTAGGCAATATCAGTTGAATGTTATCATCTCTGGTGGGGTTACTTGAGATCATGTTTTTCCTACTCATTTGAGAAAAGTCAGCAATTTAAATTTGGACATAAATTTATCCTGGCTTCTGAGAAATGTCAGGAATTTAAATTTAGACATAAATTTATCCTGGTTGAGAAATGTCAGCAATTTAAATTCCCACATAAATTTAACCTAGTTGTTTGAGAAATGTCACAAATTTAAATTTGGACATAAATTTATCATAGTTGTTTGAGAAATGTCAGCAATTTAAATTCCCACATAAAGTTATCCTAGTTGTTTGAGAAAAGTCAGCAATTTAAATTCCTACATAAATTTATCCAAGTTGTTTGAGAAATGTTAGCAATTTTTGAATTGCCACATAAATTTATCCTAGTCATTTGAGAAATGTCAGCAATTTAAACTCCCGCATAAATTGATCAAAGTTGTTTGAGAAATGTCAGCAATTTAAATTCCCACATAAATTTATCCTAGTTGTTTGAGAAATGTCAGTAATTTAAATTCCCTTATAAATTTATCCTGGTTGTTTGAGAAAAGTCAGCAATTTAAATTTGGATATAGATTTATCCTAGTTGTTTGAGAAATGTCAGCAATTGAAATTCCCACATAATTTTTTGAGAAATGTCAGTAATTTAAATTTCCATATAAATTTATCCTAGTTGTTTGAGAAAGGTCAGTAATTTAAATTCCCACATAAATTTATCCTGGTTGTTTGAGAAAAGTCAGTAATTTAAATTCCCACATAAATTTATCCTAGTTGTTTGAGAAATGTCAACAATTTAAATTCCGACATAAATTTATCCTAGTTGTTTGGAAAAACTCAGAAATTTAGATTTGGACATAAATTTTCTCATATTAGAGATGTCAATGTATATTCAGACATAATGTTCATTTTGGTGATTTGAGATTTGTCACAAATTATTGCATCTGCATTCAACCATAATTTGTTTCCCAGTCGGTCGAGAAGTGTCACACATTTACATACAGACACCATGTTTACAATCTTACACTAAAGGTAGAATGGGAACTGCTAAAGACAGAAAGAAACATCATGTTTATCATAGTAGTTTGACAAAGATCACAAATTTATATTCAGACATGTTTATCGTGGTAGTTTGAGAAATGTCACAAATTTATATTCAAATATCATGTTTAACATAGTACTTTGGTTAATGTCACACAAATTCATTTTCAAAACTATGTTTATCACGGTAGTTTGAGAAATGTAAAAATTATATTCAAATATCATGTTTATCATAGTAGTTTTAGAAATGTCACAAATTTATATTCAAAACATCATGCTTATCACGGTAGTTTGAGAAATGTCACAACTTTATATTCATAAATCATGTTTATCATAGTAGTTTTAGAATGTCACAAATTTATGTTTGAGACATAAATGTTTATCATGGTAGCTTGAGATTCCATATAAAGCAGGCATAAATTTGTGAAATAAATTAAGTATAATTTTTGTTTTATCTTATCACATGACTATCTAAAGGTATCGCAACGAAATGATATTGGACGCATCGATACATCAACGTTATGAGATTCTGGCAGGAGGGAGACAACTTCGAATCTACTCGGCGCAAGTGAATGACAAGGGCCGCTATACTTGCGCTGCCAACAACAGAGCAGGAAACGACCTAGTTGATTTTAACGTGAACATTCTGGTAAATGGAGTCGATCGCAATTTCTAGTTTTACCTCTTCTTGAATTACTTAAATCGAAACACATGCTAGCTGTGTACTGTAGGACGCTGGTGATTTTGGAAAAACATAATAGCTGTTTAGTGTAAGACAATGGTGATTTTAGAAAAACATAATAGCTGTTTAGTGTAAGACAATGGTGATTTTAGAAAAACATAATAGCTGTTTAGTGTAAGACAATGGTGATTTTAGAAAAACATAATAGCTGTTTAGTGTAAGACAATGGTGATTTTAGAAAACATAATAGCTGTTTAGTGTAAGACAATGGTGATTTTAGAAAAACATAATAGCTGTTTAGTGTAAGACAATGGTGATTTTAGAAACATAATAGCTGTTTAGTGTAAGACAATGGTGATTTTAGAAACACATACTAGCTGTGTAGAAAAGATGCTGGTGATTTGTCATTTCTTCACATGTATTAGTTATTACATGTACTACTTCACACTAAAGAAAAAAGGTTATGCTCTGGCCCTATGGGCCGTTAAGGCTTTGAAGTAATTTTGTTTTGTTTTGCAGCAACGAATGTACACAATATGCAATATCAAATTGATTGGGCTTCACGGTAGAATCAGAGGGAGAAAAATAGACTTTTCTAAATGTATGTGTGTTTGCGTGTGGATATAATAGTTTTACATCCCACCTCTCATTTGAAACTTTTGTTTCTCCAGTCCCACCAAAGATAGACAAGCAAGCGCCCAACCCGCCGGCCAAGGTCATATTGAACAGCGCCGTGACCATCACCTGTCCCGTGGTTACTACCCACTGCCGAGCATCCAATGGTACAAGGACAATCAGCCCGTGGAATACGCTGTCGGGGAAGTTGGAGACACGCGCTGACGGAACGGAGCTGCTGTTGTTTGGGACGCAGGTGTCTGATTCTGGAAGGTATCGATGTGTGGCCGTTAACTCTGCCGGTGAAGACAGCCAGACTTTCCAGCTCAAGGTTCAAGGTCAGTTCAACATTTGAAAATAAAGAGGAGTTCAATGCTGCCAACCATCATGTAAAAAAAGGGCTAGCAAGTTCTTTTTTGGCTTTGAGTTTTGAATCCGTAAGTTTTTATTTACCTTCAAAAAAAGTTTTGTAATTTTATTTTTTTTATTTTTAGATAATGCCTAAGTTTATATTCAAAAACTCAGAGAAATTGGATGGAAAATCTGGAGATGCCATTCTAAGTTCGAAAAACTACTGTCACTGTTTGCCAGAAAGGGGGGACTCGGTAGTCCAGAAGCAAGGTGTCGGCCTCTCAACCGACAGTTAAATATTTGCTCTCGTTTTTTTCTAAGAAAATTGCCTCCTCCTCCGCCTGGTCCAGGTTGGATCAACAAACTGCCCAAAACTATAAAAAGGGAGGTCTCGTATGCAGAGCACAACACTCTGTACACATCGACGATCTCTTGGCAGTTTACAGGGCAGTCTGCACAAAATTAACAATCCTATCAAAAACCTCAAAATCATCCTAGTTGTGGATGTGGGTAAATCAAATAAAAATGTTTAAAAAATGCCACAAAGGCCAGCGATTGGCAGACTTTTTGCTGATTTCAAGGATGTTTATATTCAAGTTAAATTATGTCAAAGCTTTCTGGGAATATTATGGGCGATCATGCAAGTCAAAATTAGTTTATGTGGATTTGAAAAGGTTAGCAGCTTTGTGGATTGATAATCTGTATCTTCACTGGAAGTGCAGGCTCGTGGACGACTGTATATCATTTTATCCCCCGGTCAAAATTTTGATCCAAAGTTCCGCCTCAACTCCCTGTGGAATATAAAGATAAAAGATAAATCTCAGAATAAAAATGTAGTTTGATAAGTTTTGAAGATTTTTCAGCTGATTGGTCAAATTAGAAGGGCATATATGGTGATAAGATTCAAGAAGAAATTAGCAATCTAGCTCGTTACCTACCTTTTCCATGAATAATTTTTTTAAAATATGTTTTTTGTTCATTTATAGTACAATTTTCATAATGCATTATTTTCCTAGTTTTTGTTCATATGTGTGTATTAATTTTGTTTTTATGTTATATTGTATGCAAATCAATTTTAATAGTTACATTGCTGGTTTATGTTCAGTTTCTTTTACATTCCTCTGTTTAGGCTTGTACAAAGGCAAATCTCTTTTATCACACGGGCTTAGGTTTGTACAAAGACAAATTTTTTATCACACAGGCTTAGGCTTGTACAAAGACAAATCTCTTTTGTCACACAGACTTAGTCTTGTACAAAGACAAATCTCTTTTGTCACTTGTACAAAGACAAATCTCTTTTGTCAGACTTAGTCTTGTACAAAGACAAATCTCTTTTGTCACACAGGCTTAGTATTCTACAAAGTCAAATCTCTTTTGTCACACAGGCTTAGTATTCTACAAAGACAAATCTCTTTTGTCACACAGGCATAGTCTTGTACAAAGACAAATCTCTTTTTGTCACACAAACTTACACAATGATAAATCTATTTCTTGAATTTGATTCTAGTCCCACCTACCATTTCCACCGATGGCGTCGATCTCAACCCGAAGACCATCGAGAACGACACCACAGTTCTCGTGTGCCTAGCCGGGGCATACCCCCGCCCTCCATCTTGTGGTTCAGAAGCGGAGTGTTTTTGAACAACAACTCTTCCCCTCGCCTTTCCATCATTGAAGACGGCAGGAAGCTGGTCATCACGCCCACAAGAGTCGAAGACACCGGACAATATCTTTGCATCGCTGGAAACGAAGCCGGGGAATCGGAGCTGAGTTTCCAGCTAGACGTCTGGGGTAAGTTTGGGTTTTACCCCCAGTTGGACAGCTAGATGTCTGGGGTAAGTTTGGGATTTACTCCCAGGTTGGGCCGGGTATTTTTGGACAGCTAGATGTCTGGGGTAAGTTTGGGATTTACCCCAGGTTGATCGGGTATTTTGGACAGCTTAGATGTATGGGGTAAGTTTGGGATTTACCCCCCAGGTTGGGTCGGGTATTTTGACAGCTAGATGTCTGGGGTAAGTTTGGGATTTACCCCAGGTTGGATCGGGTATTTTTTGGACAGCTAGACGTCTGGGGTAAGTCGTTTACCCCCCCAGGTTGGGTCGGGTATTTTTGGACAGCTAGATGTGTGGGGGTGATGGGATTGACACCTCATGTCATAGAGACGGGACGATAAAAACGAGGTCCTATGTACAGAGAACAACACTGTCAGGGGCGGGCAGGGCAGGGGGGGGCAGGGCGGAACCTGACTGGCGAGTTTTGGACCAAAAGGTTGTTTTTTTTGTTCTTGCATATTCGGGTAGAACGATCATTTATCTACAAGTTCATGACAGAAAAAATTTCCATATAACGTATAATTTTTTTTTTTACAAAATATTTTGTAGACAGGGTTACGTAAAACAATCAAAATTTTGACGTAAATTACCCTAAATCTGACTGAGAAATGGCAGTAAAGCCTGTATATTGGCGGTTAATCGCCAAATGTGGCAACACACGATATTTGACCTCGTTTGCCGACGATGATCTGCGCGTCTCCCGTCGCTGTGGGATATAAGAGATGTTGCGCGTCAGTGTGTATGTAAACACGCGCACAAGCATAGGATATAGAGGGGGAAAATGAATATTTCGACGTCTGTTTTCACAACAGTGGACATCTAAATCTAGATTACACCTTATTTACATAAATAACAATGCCAGAGACTGTCGAAAGAGTAAGGGGCTGCCATAACAAGGGAAACCCGTCTGAAGTGTTTGTTTTGTGTTATTTTCTGTTGATTTTTTTATTTGTATTTTTTCCCGAAATGTAGTTTTTCCACACTAAAATTATATCTCCGCTATTTACCGAACGATTTGTATTATATTTGGCACACAGGTTCCTCTTGTTAATGTTAATAGAATGACGTCGAGTTTTTTTATATATTGTTAAAACTTTTGATAAATTTTTTGTTTTGTTTTAAAACACTATTTTTGTACATACACAATCATGTATTTTCAAAAATTCATTTTAAAAAAACTATCTAAAAATATTTTTAAAAACCGACGTCACTCTCTAGATATTGAATGGAAAAGATTATCTGCACAGGTTTTGAGATTTTATTCATAACTAAGGGAGGAGATACATTTTGAAAATTGAGTCAAAATCCAAGATGGCGATCGTTTCTATGGCAACCAAGGACGCTACAAACTTTTCAATGATATAGGATGACTGTATATTGACAGTTACTCATGTACATACTAAAAGCAAAAACCTAAACTCAAAAGCAAAAAAAAAAACTTCAGCCCCCCCCCCCCCCCCCCCCCCTCCTTAAAGATCACTTGACTGTGTGTACAGGGCAGTCAAAGCAACAACACAAATTTACATTCTAACCCACAAACCTTGAGATTATGTTACTTGTGGATGTGGGTAAAAAGTAAGTAAATCAAATCCAAATAAAATAAAATAAAATAAAATCGAAATTAAATCAAATTAAATTGAAATCAAATCGAAATCAAATCGAAATCAAATCAAATTAAATTGAAATCAAATCGAAATCAAATCGAAATCAAATCAAATCAAATTGAAATCAAATCGAAATCAAATGCAAATCAAACCAAGCTTTGAACTTCTTCTAATGAGTTTTCCTCTTTTGCTTCTCTTTCTCAGTGTCTCCCGTCATCGACACAGCGGCCATTGACCTACTGCTGAGGGTCATCAAGGGCAACACGGCCATCATCAACTGCCCAGTGTCGGGAGTCCCGTTGCCCATCGTCTCTTGGCTCAAGGACGGGGTGGAGATCAGACAGGACGCCCGCATTTCCACGTTGAACGACGGCCTGCAGCTCCAAATTGAGGAGGCGGCAGAGGAGGACGCGGCCGATTACACTTGCGTTGCCACCAACACCGCGGGCAGTGATCAAGTTGATTTCAAGCTCATGATTCTGGGTAATTTCTGTCCTAATTCAATTTTTTCTTTAAGTTTTCAGATTTGTTCTGAGACAGATATATATATATATATATATATATATATATATATATATATATATATATATATATATATATATATATATATATATATATATATATATATGTGTGTGTGTGTGTGTCCGTGTGTGAACAGTATCTTTTTGTAAAGTAATATAGTTCCTTCAAAGCCGCTGCGGCCTATAGAGTCGGAGCGTATCCAGGTTTCTGTAGCGTAAAATGGAAGAGGAAGCTATTCTGTTGCAGCTGAGTGTACTGGGGTCAATGCGTGTTAAGTATCTTTACCAAGAAAAACGACATCAGACATAGCTTTGCTAGCTTAAGAACCCATGATCTCATGATCCCAAGTCCGGCAGCCTAACCACTCAACCAGTGATGCCAAATAGTCGGTATCCTTTAAATGTGATGGGATTGAAAGATTGATGAGGTTATGTTTAAGTGAAGATGATGGATTTGGTGTTATGGTTCTGTGACTTGCTATACTCATACTGTAACGGAAGTACGGTCAATCCTGTTAACACACAATAGACATTTTTGAATTTGTCCTTCCTAAATTCTATAAACTTACCCAGCAACAAGAACAAAATATATTAAGGATAGACAATGGCATAGTCAGAAACACTAGAAACATAACTCACACACAAAAACCTACATATTCCGCCATTTCTTTCATCTTGAGAAAAAATCAGTCAAAATCTAGTAGCAGAATGGTCATTCTTGTACAATAGATACTATTAGAAGAAGACTTGAAATACTTAAGACACATAAAAGAAAAAGCTCAACGTCACAACAATGAAAGAAATATTGAAAGCACGTAAAATAAAATTTAAAAAAGAAACACCGCAGCTGGCACGGGTCAATTAACACAATGGATAAACCTTTTGAGATAACACTGAGCCAGGATTAGAAATTTGATTCTCCCGTCTCTTCCTCAGTTGCTCCGACCATTGACGAGTCCAACGTGGTCTACGACAGGAAGGTCAACATCTACAGGAGAGTGGAGTTGGAGTGTCCAGTTGCAGGGGTTCCCCTTCCAGCCATCACCTGGCTCATGAACGGACAGCCCTTGGACCCGCAGAGCAACAAAAAAATTAGGTCTCTATCTTTCTATTTATACAACAAAATTAGGTCTCTATCTATCTATCTATCTATCTATCTATCTATCTATCTATCTATCTATCTATCTATATATATATATATATATATATTATATATATATATATATATATATATATATATATATATATATATATATTTAAAAGTAGGTCTCTATCTTTCTATATATACAACAAATTAGGTCTCTATCTATCTATCTATATATATATATATATATATATATATATATATATATATATATATATATATATATATATATATATATATATATATATATAACAAAAATGAGTCTCTATCTTCTATATATACAACAAAATTAGGTCTCTCTCTATCTATATATAGAACAAAATTAGGTCTGTATCTATCTATCTATATATATATGTATATATATATATATATATCTATCTATCTATATATACAACAAAATTAGATCTCTATCTATCTATGTATATACAACAAAATCAGGTCTCTCTATCTCAGGTCTATGTATACAACAACAAAAATCAGGTCTCTATCTATCTATCTATACAACAAAATCAGGTCTCTATCTATCTATCTATCTAAAATCTCAGATCTCTATCTATCTATCTATATAACAAAAATAGATCTATCTATCTATGTATATAACAAAATCATCTCTCTATCTATCTATATATACAACAAAATATCTCTATCTATCTATTTATATAACAAAATTAGGTCTCATCTATCTATTTATACAACAAAATCAGGTCTCTATCTATCTATGTATACAACAAAATCAGGTCTCTATCTATCTATATATACAACAAAATTAGGTCTCTATCTATCTATATATATCTATCTATCTATCTATCAACAAAATCAGGTCTCTATCTATCTATATATCTATCAACAAAATCAGGTCTCTATCTATCTATCTATCTATCAGGTATCTATCTATCTATCTATTAATACAACGAAATCTATCTATCTATCTATATACACAACAAAATCAGGTCTCTATCTATCTATCTATATATACTATCAGGGTCTCTATCTATCTATCTATAGAACAAAAAATCTATCTATCTATCTATATATATACAACTATCTCTCTATCTTATCTATTTATACAAATATATATATATATCTGTCTATCTATCTATATTTATCTATCTATGTATAGAACAAAATCTAT
>JAXRKP010000448.1:230000-235000 GCA_037039925.1 Doris montereyensis | reverse complement strand
TTCTACTATGTCATATATTGTTTCCACTATGTCATATATTGTTTCCACATGTTGTTTCTATGTCATGTTTTTTCCACTATGTCATATGTTTTTCTACTATGTCATATATTGTTATGTCATATTTCATATGTTTTTTCCACTATGTCCTATGTTGTTCCCACTATATATATTCCCACTATATTCTATGTTGTCTATGTTGTTCCCACTATATTCTATGTTTTTTCCACTATATTCTATGTTGTTCCCACTATATTCTATGTTGTTCCCACTATATTCTATGTTGTTCTAACTATATTCTATCTTGTTCCCACTATATCATATGTTTTCACATATTCTATGTTGTTCCCACTATATTCTATGTTGTTCCCACTATATTCTATGTTGTTCCCACTATATTCTATGTTGTTCCCCACTATATGCTATGTTGTTTTCCACTATGTCATATGTTGTTCCAACTATATTCTATGTTGTTCCCACTATATTCTATGTTGTTCCCACTATATTCTATGTTGTTCCCTATATTCTATGTTGTTCCCACTATATTCTATGTTGTTCCCACTATATTCTATGTTGTTCCCACTATATTCTATGTTGTTTCCACTATATGCTATATTGTTCCCATGTGTCATATGTTGTTCCCACTATATTCTATGTTGTTCCCACTATATCTATGTTGTTCCCATTATATGCTATGTTGTTCCCACTATATTCTATGTTGTTCCCACTATATTCTATGTTGTTCCCACTATATGCTATGTTGTTCCCACTATATGCTTGTTGTTCCCACTATATTCTATGTTGTTCCCACTATATTCTATGTTGTTCCCTATATTCTATGTTGTTCTAATTATGCTATGTTGTTCCCACTATATGCTATGTTGTTCCCACTATATGCTATGTTGTTCCCACTATATGCCATGTTGTTTCCATTATGTCCTCTATTATTTCCACTATGTCGTATGTTGTTTCCACTATTTTTAATTGAGTTGGGAGAATTTAGAACAAGTTCAAAGCTTACAATGACCTAGGAGTAATGATTGAATCAGGGGAAAACTAAGAGAACAGATCAGCCAGAGAATCAAAAGACAATGACAATATATAACCATCTAGGAAAGGCATTTATAAGTAAAGAAGAATTGTCAACAAAACCAAAATGGCAGTATACAACACAGTTTATTGTTCTACTCTCCTCTTTGGCAGTGAAACCTGGACCTTAGACAGTAGGGAATACAGTGGAGTACACGTAAACTGAAATGAAATATCTAAGGAGAGTGGTAGGGAAAACTAAAAGAGATAAAATCAGAAACACAACAAAAAGAGATCAGAGTAAAGCAGATGGCATACAAACTAAGATAGAAATAAATCAACTGAGATAGTTAGGGCATGTAAACAGAATGAAATTACAATAGATTAGCTAAATCAATATACAGTGCTAAAACTCAAGGTAAAAGACCAAAAAGGCAAACCTCAGAGAAAGTAGGAAGAAGATATAAAAGAGGCATTAAAGCAAAGAAATTCAATTTTCACAAAGGAAACAGAAAATGTCAGGACAGGGCAGCCTTGAGAAAGATCATTTCGAGCATATAGACCCATACACTGGAAGTTAGAATGTGGAACTGATAAAGAAAGAAAGAAAGAAAACATTTATCTCAATGGAACTCTATTTTCCACTTCCTCTCCCATGCTTGTTGTGTATTTAAGTCACCCTATCTACATATAGATGTTATTTTGAAATCAGGTTTGTGTTGGATTTTTCATGTTCATTTTTTTTGTTGTGAAAAGGCATGAGTCTTTTTTTTTGTTTTGGTTTTGTTTTTGTTTTAAGTTTTTGTTTTTGGTTTTGCTTGTTTCTGGAAAGGACGGTGAGTTGTGTTGTTTTTTGTTTTTTTTCAGTTTCTGGAAAGGACGGTGAGTTGTTTTTGTAGTTTTTTTTGTTCTTGTTTTTGTTTTGAGTTGCAATTTAGTCCATACTCAAGTTCATCCATTACAATTCAATTCATCCATCGATCCTTCCCTCCATCGGTTTCTTATTTTGTCCCCAGTACACGTTCTCAGACTTGTCCATCCCTGGAGTTCGTCTGCTGAATGACGGCCAGATACTGGAGATATCCAACATCCAGCTGAAGGACGCGGGCGAATATATTTGCACAGCTATCAACCCAGCGGGAAGTGACACGCTTGAGTTCAAATGGAAGTTTTCAGTAAGATCCAGTCAATCAAACTTTTTTTTTTATCCAGGATAGAGTTCAGTCATCAAGTGCCTTTAAAAAAAAAAAAACAACAACCTGCCTTGCCTTCTCGTGCTCTCATTGGATGATCGTCTGGGCTCCAAAATTAGCCACCAATTGAATTGTGTAAACACAAGGGTGCTTTGTATTTTAGCGCCCTGTTTTGAATGAAGATCTGGGATTCCAAAACATAGCAACCAATTACATTGTTAAAATGCAAGACAGTCTTTCAAGTACTGCTTCAGGTCGTAGGAGGGTGGAGGGAGGGACGGTAGTCCAAGAGCCCTGCCGAAGGTTGAAAAGTTTTCGAGAAAAATTTAACCTCCCCCCTCCCCTCTTCCTAGTCAAGGAAATTGGATCGACACCTAGTCCTGTCGGAGACGGACGATAAACAGGAGGTCGTCCCGTGTGTAGATCAAAACAATATGTGCACTTTAAAGATCCCTTGGCTTTTTATATAGCAAAATTTTAAATCCTACGAAAACCCCTGAGATCACCTTAGTTGTGGATGTGGATGAATCAAATCAAATCAAATCAAATCAAATCAAATCAAATCAAATCAAAACAAAACAAATCAAATCAAATCAAATCAAATCAAATCAAATCAAATCAAACCAAATCAAATCAAACCAAATCAAACCAAATCAAATCAAATCAAATCAAATCAAATCAAACCAAGGCAGTCTTTCTAGTAGTACTTCAACTTATATCTTTATTTGACATTTCCCTTTGTCTCATCGACCTTAAACCTTCATGTGCTAAAAATTCAATTTTTGTTTTATCCTCATTTTCCCAGTTCCTCCGCTGATCGGCAAACCGACTCCCGACAAGCTCCACGTGGTGGAAGGGCAATCGGTGTCCATGCGGTGCACCGTCATCGGCATGCCGGAACCCACCATCTTCTGGTTGAAGAACGGAGACATCATAGAGGAAAATGGGCAGGAGCAGGTAAAAGGATCTACAGAGAAAACACTCAAAACCTAGTTATTATGAGAAAAGAAAAAAAAGTTCAAGTTCCTTCAAGGCCAGCATGACGGCCCGTAGAACCAGACCTTGTCTCGATTTCTAGGCCAGCATGACGGCCCGTAGAACCAGACCTTGTCTCGATTTCTAGGCCAGCATGACGGCCCATAGAACCAGACCTTGTCTCGATTTCTAGGCCAGCATGACGGCCCATAGAACCAGACCTTGTCTCGATTTCTATAACAGCATGAACCAGAGCAGGTGATGACACAAATCATCCCTCGATTTCTACGCTAGTCTGACGGCAGGTTTTGTTTTTTAACCAAGCTAGTGCTTGATTTCCATTTTTGCATGACGGCCGAGTGTAGAAAACGTGACCTTGTGTCTTTCTAGGGGAACAGCATGACGGCTTTGCTAGGATTCGACCAGACCACCTAATCTCGAAGTCTGGCCAGCTAACCACGGCCATCGACACCCCAAACCTCGTTATACGATGGCGTTAATAAGACCTTGTCTCGATTTCTAGGCCAGCATGAAGGGGCCGTAATAACAACCGGAGTTGATTTCTAAAGCATGACGGCCCGTAGAACCAGACCTCTGTCTCAAGGAGCTGTTCTAGACAATACAATGACGGCCCGTAGAAAAACTGACCTTGTCTATTAAATCTAGTACCAGCATTAGACGGCCAGTAGAACCAGACCTTGTCTCGATTTCAGTATTGCATGACGGCCCGTAGTGGCTGTGATATTAGTCACTGCACCAGCCAGTATGACGGCCCGTAGAAGCAGACCTTGTCTCGATTTCTAGCCAGCATGAGCGGCAGTGCAGAACCAGACCTTGTCTCGATTTCAAGGCCAGCAGTGACGGCCCGTAGTAAGTAGACCTTGTCTCGATTTCTAGCAGCAGCAGCAGCAGCAGCAGCAGCAGCAGCAGCAGCAGTCAGCGATTTCAGCAGCAGCAGCAGCATGACGGCCCGTAGATGTAGCCAGACCTTGTCTCGATTTCTAGGCAGCAGCATGAGTGGCAGTATTAGAACCAGACCTTATCTCGATTTCTAGTAGCCAGCAGAGCGGCAGCAGCAGAACCAGCAGTAGTCTCGATAGCAGCCAAATAGGCCAGCAGAGTAGCAGTAGTAGAAGCAGAGCAGCATCTCGATTTCAAAGGCCAGCAATAGAGCAGCGCCAAGAACCAGACCTTGTCTCGATTTCTAGGCCAGCATGACGGCCCAGTAGCAGTAAGCAGTAGTCTCGATTTCAGCAGCATGACGGCAGTAGAACCAGACCAGTCACGATTTCAGCAGCAGCAGCAGCAACGGCAGTAGCAGCCAGGTTGTGGTCATAGTAGCAGAAGCCAGAGTAGTAGTAGAGCAGCAGCAGAGCAGCAACAATAGCAGGACGCTAGAACCAGTTTTAGCAGTAGGCAGCAGCAGTGGTGGTGGTAGTAATAATGGCCCTTTAGAAGGAGACAGCTTGTCTAGCAGCTTTCAGCAGCAGCAATAGTAGTAACCAGAACCAGACTACAGCAGTTAGCAGTAACTAGTAGCAGTAGTGGTGGCCCTTAGAACCAGACCTTATTATAGAGTAGTAGTAGTAGTAATAGAGCAGATCCAGTAGTAGTAGTAGTAGTAATCATCCCTTGGGACAGGACGCAGCAGTAGTGACGCAGGTTTTAGTTTTAGCAGCACAACAGCAGCTAGTGCTTGTAGCAGCAGCATTTTGCACCTTGGTGGTGGTAGCAAAACGTGTGTCAGTGTAGCCAGCAGTAACAGCAGCGATGGAACCTAGCAGCAGCAGCAGCAGTAGCAGCAGT
>JAXRKP010000448.1:222500-227500 GCA_037039925.1 Doris montereyensis | reverse complement strand
CGAGATCACCTAGTTGTCAAATCAAATCAAACGCAGAGTTATTGACGGGTGATGAATGTGTGTGGAGAAAATGAAACACGACACACAGCGGCACCGATGCTTCTGGGTGTGTGTTTGACTCTGTGACCTTTCACCAAGCCAAACTAGATTCAACCTGTTGCATCACTTCGGGGAAGGGGAGGTGTTAATGCACCCTGGCAGAATAACGAATTGCATTCTACAATCATTTTGTTAGAAACGTCAACGTCAAACACCGATGGATGGAGGTATAACGAGTTATTTCTTTGTGAGTTTTTGTTTGTTTTTGTATTACTGTCTGATCTGTACAAGATTGACGAGCTGGCGGTAAGCGATAAATGGCAGTTTCACGTGGGAGGTGGCACAAGTGAGGTTTGAGTGTAAAAACTTATTCTTATAGATAGATGAAAATTTAAACAAACATATCTTCCAGATAGATAAAAATGTAAGGCGTTGACAAACAGAGAATAAAGATTTATCTTCCAGATAGATAAAAATGTAAGATATTGACAAACAAAGAATAAAGATTTATCTTCCAGATAGATAAAAATATACGAGATTGGCAAACAGAGGAATATAGATTTATATTCCAGATACATAGAAAACGTCAACTCCACAAATAGAGAATATAAATGTTCTTCTCAGATAGAAAAAAATGTAAGACAATTGATCAAACAGAAATAGTATCTTCCGATAAAAGAAAATGAAATGTTGACAAACATAGATAAAACTCCAACTCCACCCATATAAATTTCTGTGGAGGAGTTTGTCTCTTATTGTCGTTCACCACTTGTGAAGTTTTAAAATAGTTTTTGTTCATGCCTCGTAGTAAAGAAAACTTTCTCGCATTTTGTTTTTTTATTTAATTTCCAATGCTATGTTGCCAGATGCAAATTCTAGACAAAGGTCAGACTCTTCAACTCGTAGATGCCAACCATCGGATCAGGCTCGGTTCACATGCCATGTAGAGAATCAAGTCGATTTTGCGGAGAAATACTGACCTGAAGTTTGGAGTAAGTTCTTTAAAAAAAAAATATTTTACATCCAACCTAATAGTGACTTGTAGTCGCCTTATCTTACTATCTTACTATTACCTCTACTACTACTAGCCATTTACTACTTTACTCAGTACTACTACTACTACTACTACTACTACTACTACTAGTGACGCTGCTGCTACTACTACTACTACTACTACTACTACTACTACTGTTGCTGCTGTTGCTATTACTACTACTACTACTACTACTACATAATTACTGCAACAACCATACTACTACTAATACTACTTACTATTACTACTAATACTATTACTATTACTACTAGTCCTACTACTACTACTACTACTACTACTACTACTACTACTATTACTACTATTACTACTATTACTACTAATACTACTAATGTTAGTACTACTACTACTAGTACTAGTACTACTACTATTATTATTAATATTACTACTACTACTACCACTACTACTACTACTACCACTACTACTACTACTACTATTACTACTATACTACTGCTACTACTACCACAATACTACTAGTACTACTACTACTACTACTATACTACTGCTCTACTACTACTACTACTACTACTACTACTATTACTACTACTGCTGCTACTACCACTACTACTACTACTACTACTTGCCATCGATGAAGCGCGCAATGCTCGAAAATTTCTTCTTGTTTTCCATCTACAAGGCCTTAATATTCTATTTCATGTTCCTATTGATACATTTCCTCTGTGATTATAAATTTACCTTAACATATTATTTGTTCAATGGAAAACTCATGAAGTCCATCATCATCGAAAGCGTGTGAAAGCTGCGAGTTCCCCAGGGACCCTTGGCAGCCGAATGAAGTCCATCAATATATTGACATAGTTATCAACTTTTACGTACAAATCGTATTCAATACGTCTTTTGGGCTTTGAGTCCGTAAGTCTGTATTTACCTTGAAAATTTCATTGTAATTTTTGTTGAAAGAAAGCAAAAAATCAATGGCAGAGACTTAGAGAAAGATTGGAATGGAAGTCTGCAGACACCTTTCTGAGTTTGGCAAAACTACCGTTGCACACAGTCCAGAAAGGCCAGTAATCAGGCAATATTTAGATTTTTATTTTATTTTTTACCTTGAAAGGGTTTGTTTAAGTTGAATTATTGACGTTTTTGGAGTAAGAATTAGTTTGCGCATTGAGAGCCTGTTTTTTTTTATTTGAAAAGGTTGGCAGCTATGTATTGATATTTGGATATGTGGCGTATTGTGATGAAACACTTCACCTGGTTTTATTTATCTTACCTCCATGTCTCTACCATATTAGTAAGAAGAAGAAGAACAAAAAGAAAGTCAGTTAGTATAAAAAAAAAGTGGAAGAGAAGAAAGAAGGAGGAGGAGAAGAAAAAGAAGAATGTCAGTTATTATAAACAAGTGAAAAAAGAATTAAAAGAATAAAAAGAAGAGAAAGTAGTAGAAGAAGAAATAGATAATAAAGGAGACGACGAAGAAGAAGAAGAAATATAAGAAGAAGAGGAAGAAGATGAAGAAATATAAGGAGAAGAGGAAGTAAACAAAGAAGAAGAAACCATCTACCCATTCTCATTCTATATTTACCCATCAAAAGCACCTGCCAGTATCAACGGATCTGGTCGCAGGGTAGACGTACCCGTTGTCATGGATCAAGAGGTCATTTTGGAATGCCTGGCGGAAGGCTCACCCTCCCCAGAGATTACCTGGTTCCGTAAAAACAACCCCATTCCCTCGTATGGAATGCCTAACATTCGAATTCAGGTATTTGCCTCCTTTCCATTTTTCCTTTGATAAAACTTGTTTTTTCATGATTGTGTTTTCAAATTTTTTACCTTTTTTAATATTTTAGTTGAAAAAAAAAAGACAAGTATAATACCTTTGACGTTCTTAATGTTGTTTCAGGTGAGTATGGTATGCTTGTATGTGTGATTGTAAAGCGTCTTGAGACTTTGATATAAGGTGCTATATAAATAAACTATTATTATTATTATTATTATTATTATTATTATTATTATTATTATTATTATTATTATTATTATTATTATTATTATTATTATTATTATTATTATTATTATTATTATTATTATTATTATTATATTATTATTATTATTATTATTATTATTATTATTATTATTATTATTATTATTATTACCATTATTATTATTATTATTATTATTATTATTATTATTATTATTATTATTATTATTATTATTATTATTATTATTATTATTATTATTATTATTATTATTATTATTATTATTATTATTATTATTATTATTATTATTATTATTATTATTATTATTATTATTATTATTATTATTATTATTATTATTATTATTATTATTATCATCGTCATCGTAGTCGTTATTTTTGGTATTTTATTATGGTGTTGTGGTTCTTGTTGTTGTTCTGGTTGTTATTATTATTTTATTTTTTATTTTTATTATTATTAATAATAATATGCATGAAACAATATTTATTATTAGGAACAAAGATGAGACAAATACAAATCTACCCCCCTGATGATGGTAGGTGGATCGACACCTAGTCCCATCGAGACGGATAATAGAAAAGGAGGTCATGTTGGTTGGTAAATCACAACACTATGTGCACGTTAAAGATCCCTTGGCTGTTCACAGGGCAGTCAGGGCAAAATATAAAATTCTACGAAAACCCCAGAGATCACCTTAGTTGTGGATATGGGAAAAGTCAAAAATCAAGTCGAGATCTACGAATCTATCTACCTACTTGTATGTCAATCTATCTATCTAATGTAATTACTGTATTGATTCATCTATCTATCTATATATCTATCTATCTATCTATCTATCTATCTATCCATCTGATCCATCCATCCGTCCATCCATCCATCCATCTATCCATCCATTCATCCATCCATCCATCTTTTTTCAGTTATCTATCTATAGATATCTATCTATCTATCTATCTATCTATCTATCTATCTATCTTCTATCTATCTATCTACCTACATACCTATGTACCTATCTATCTATCTATCTATCTATCTATCTATCTACCTACCTACTTGTATGTAGTATGTAAGGTATGTATTCAATATATCTATCTATCTATCTATCTTTCTATCTATCTATCTATCTATCTATCTATCTATCTATCTATCTATCTATCTATCTATCTATCTATCTATCTACCTGTATGTTTCAACAGAAGAATGGCTACCAGCTGGTCATTATATCGGCTCAACTTCTAGACTTTGGAGACTACATGTGTGTTGCCCGCAATGATGCTGGAAGATCGTCTCCAGTTCGTCGTTAATATCATTGGTCAGTTTCTAACCTGTTTTTATTTGTTCTGGTTTGTTTTTGTTTTTGTTTTCTTGTTCTACATATATATTATGTCTTTCTTCTGTATAATGTATGTGTAGAAATATTATGCATATTTATGTTAAATGTTTGCATTCAGGCATGGCCGGGTTGGTGGTTACTAGTGGGTTTTTACTTTATCCTTTCACTCTATCACTGCCACTTCTCTTTCATTTTGCTGTTTTGTCTTATTAATTTACCCTGAGATCACTGCAATGAATATGGTGGACGGAGGTAAATTTCAATTAAACAAATAAATCTCTACGCATTCAAGGAAATTAGAACAGATTTTGTGTCTTAGTTTGTGTTAAGCTTTACGTCTGTTTTTGGTTTTTGGTTTTTCAACTCCTTAAAGACAGACAGACAGACACCGTGTGTCTCAAGGCAACGTGTCGGCCTCTCAACCAAAATGTAGTGAGTTCGAGCCCCCTGCCAGCGATTGAAAAATTTTCTCAAGTTGTTTCCTGAGCTAAATCTACCCCCCCCGCCCTAGTCCAGGTACGTGCATCGACACGTAGTCTTACCAGAGACGGATGATAAAAAGGAGGTCCAACGCAGATCACAACACTCTGTGCACGTTAAATATCCCTTTTTTTACCACGGC
>JAXRKP010000448.1:50000-217500 GCA_037039925.1 Doris montereyensis | reverse complement strand
CACCTGTCTTGCTCAGAACAACGCTGGCACTGACTCCCGAGATATCAGGCTGAGAGTTCAAGGTAAATTACGACTATGATAACAATACTTTTTTCTTTTTGGTTTTTTTTTCTTTTTTTCTTCCAATTGAAACTTGATTGCATTAGGAATAACAAAAAGTTTTAATTTCTTTCATTCTACCCTTTTAAGCTTGATTGTATCAGGAATTAGAAAAAAATGGGTTTTTTTTAATCTACCTTTTAAAGCTTGATTGCATCGCTAATAATTACATGTTATAATGGATGCACCATCAACAAATTTTGAATACAAAAGGTGAACAAGGGGATAAGAAGGGCATTAAAAACGCGGATTTGTCAGCCATTAACATTTCATCCATTTACATTTCATCCATTTACTTTTCATCGATTTACATTTCATCCATTTACATTTCATCCATTTACATTTCATCCATTTACATTTCAGCCATTTATCATTTCAATTTCATCTGTTTAAATTTCATCCATTTACATTTCATCCATTTACATTTATCCATTTACATTTCATCTATTTACATTTCATCCATTTACATTTCATCCATTTACATTTATTTACATTTATCCATTTACATTTCATCCATTTACATTTCATCATTTACATTTCCTCCACTTACATTTCATCTATTTACATTTCATCCATTTACATTTCATCCATTTACATTTTATCCATTTACGTTTCACCCATTTACCAGCCATTTATATTTCATCCATTTACATTTCATCTATTTCATCCATTTACATATCACTGTATATTTCATCCATTTAAATTTCATCCATTTACATTTCAATTTACACAATAATAATGACTAAGAAAGCGGGACGTCGATGCAAGTTATCATCCGTGTAGATAAAAAGAAGAAATGCACTGGAGATTGATTCCTTTTTCGTCACTTGGCTTCTCTACGACCATAGTTCTATCGCAATGGACACACATTTATTTAGAGCAACAAGATTGTATATAATATGATATGCTCTAAAATAGATTTGTCCCAGTGTGGTAAAATTTTGGTCAAAAAGAAGCCAAAAAAGTGTGAAAACCATCCTTTCCTGTGATTTTTAAAATTTACTTGCACTGGCCAAGAGCTAGTTTCAAAGACACATCTTTTTAGGAAATACCTCGTGTAAATGCGTCAATTGAAATATATATTATGATGCCCAATTTTTATAATGCTTTATTAGTGTGAGTGTGTTTGGAATGCATTATTGAAATTTGAATGTATCTTTTTTTTTTTTTTTTTTTTTTGTTTTGTTGTTGTAATGTATATTTCAACTTGTTTTGTAAAGCGCATTGAGGTTTCGTCAAAAGGCGCTATAAAAATGTTTTACTATTACTATTACTATTATTACCATGAGCATTTATTACATCAGAAATATCACAGGTCCATAAAGGCAAACGACTCATCTAACAAAACAAACCAAATCAAAAAACAAAAAGATATTATGATCTTGCAGAGTTTGATATAAACATATCTCATTAACTTAACATGCCATTTTATCGAAGGCAAAAACCGCTGTGTTGTTCTATTTGTATGATAGGGAGACAGACAAATCAATAAACAGGTATATGTAAGTATTTGCTTGAATGTATATGATGATAGTTGGATAGATAGATAGATAGATAGATAGATAGATAGATAGATAGATAGATAGATAGATAGATAGATAGATAGATAGATAGATAGATAGAGAGAGAGTTGGATAGATATATAGATAAATAGATAGATAGATAGATAGATAGATAGATAGATAGATAGATAGATAGATAGATAGATAGATAGATAGATAGATAGATAGATATATAGATAGATAGATAGATAGATAGATAGATAGATAGATATAGATATATAGATAGATAGATAGATAGATATATGATAGATAGATAGATAGATAAATAGATAGATATAGATAAATAGATAGATAGATAGATAGATAGATAAATAGATAGATAGATAGATAGATAAATAGATAGATAGATAGAGTTGGAGATAGATAGATAGATAAATAGATAGAAGAGTTTGTTCTATAATATTCTAGATAAACTCAATGCTTTGGTCGTGCTATTATTTACATTTAATCTACGAGTACATCCGTACAAAGGTTTATGTTTTCAATTGTATGGTCTCGTCTTTTGGTTAGCTTTTCTCATTTTGCCCATACGGCTCTTAGTATTCATAATACACATCTTCAAATCTTTAAACCGCTGATTTTAAACGTATATATATGCCTTTCTACTTCTTATTGTTGTTGTTGTTCTTCTTCTTCTTCTTCTTGTCAGAGCCTCCAGTAATCACAGTGGGCCAGAAAACGTTCACGATTCTACAGAACCGAACAATCGTTCTGCCATGTCACGCGAGTGGACGCCCTCGTCCCGTGGTACGGTGGGAAAAAGACGGCCAGGAGATTTCGTCTTCTAGAAACTATCGTTTGTCCAACAGCCGAGTTCATTACATTTTGCTTCAGGCTGGCAGCTTGGCCATTCCACACACACGGTGAGTGATTTTTTTAGAAAATAAAAAATTAATTTGAATGTCCGAAAAACTTGAGGACACTCTTCAACCTGTCAGGGCTTGAACCCACGACCTTCTGGTAGAGAGGCAGTGTCTTTGACTTTGGACCATCATGTCCCCTACGCAGTCAGTGAATGCCTTTGTTAAAGTCATACAAAGTTTTAGGAATAAAGCAAAGAGATTCTTCCTTCATCTTATTTCTAGAGGGGGAGGGGGGACTCGGTAGTCCAGAGGCAAGGTGTCGGCCTCTCAACCAAAACCAAAAGTAGTGCTCTCAAACCCCGCCAACGGTTGAAAAATGTTCTGGAGGTTTTTTTCGGGGCAAAAGCTCCCCCTCCCCCCCCCACCCCTAGACCAGGTAGGTGGATCGACACTTAGTCCCATCGGAGACGGATGATAAACAAGAGGTCATGTGTGCAAATCACAACACTCTGTGCACGTTAATGCTCATTTGGCTGTGTGCAGGGCAGTCCAGGAAAAAAAATTAAATCCTACCAAAAACCCAGAGATCACTTTAGTTGTGGATGTGGGTAAATCAAATCAAATCAAATCGTATCAAATCAAATCTTATTTCAAGTGTAAAGGCAAACTCTGATGCAATGCGCATGTGGAATGAGAGGAATGCGGACATGAAACAAAACATTAAAGCCTCGAAGTTTACAAAAGCGAGACAAATACTATAGGAAGTAGTAACAATCTTAGGGAACCGCATAGAATCGAACCTGCAACCTTTGCATTGGTACCCTTTGCTTCACCTACCATGAAAATAGATTGCACTATCAACCATGTTAACTACGCTCCATTTTAAAGTTTCCGGCTGCCAAGGGGTCCCTGGGGAGCTTGCAGCTTTCACACGCTTTCAGTGATGTGATGTGATCACCAGATTCATTGTCATCACCGCTCTTTTGAATAGTATTCATTGCAATGACTACGTTTACATCTATGAGAGAAATGTTAATTCTTTTGTTGTCATGTTATACATGTTTTTGGTCTCGTAATGCTTAAATGTGTGTAAGTTGTTTGTGTGTGAAGATAATTTATGTATAGTAAAAGTGTATTGTATTTCATATTATTGTATTGAAGGTATTGTAACACAAAAATGATGTGCCACTTTTGGACAATAAAGTTGTATCTTATCTTATCTTATCTCATCTTATTATCTTATCTTATCTTATCTTATCTTATCTTATCTTATCTTATCTTATCTTTATCTTATTTCTGCTATTCATGTATTTTTGTTGTTGTTGCTCTCTGGTGTGTTTGATTACATAATCAAAGGGGGTGATGGTCTAGAGGCAAAGCGTCGGCCTCTCAACCGGTCCAACTAGTTGAACATTTTTGTTAGAGTCTTTCTTCAGGTAAAATCCACACCACACCACACCACTGGTCCAGGTAGGTGGATTGACACCTGAGTTGTATCACAGACGCACACTAAAAAAAAGAAGGGCATGTTAGCGGAATTCAACACTGTGTTCCCGTTCTGGATCCCTTGGTCATTTACAAGACAGTCTAGGCAAATTTTTCAAAATCCTACCAACCCCCTCCTCTCCCCCCCCCCCCAGAGATCATCTTAGTTGTGGTTGTGGGTAAAATCAAATCGAATATAATAAAGACATCAATTACATTTTTTATATTATTTATATAAAAATAATATATATATATATATATATATATATATTTAAATTTCATTTTCAGAGCCGAAGATGCAGGATCGTACAAGTGTATTGCAGAAAACAGTGCCGGGGAAACAACGGCTGAGTTCACTCTACGTGTTCAAGGTAAGGCCAAGAGACACACTAGTGTCTATCACTAACCATGCCCTGATGGCCCAGTGGTTAGGCTGCCTGACTTGGGATCAAGAGGTCCCGGGCTGGAATGCTAGCAAAGCTAAGTCCGACGTTGTGTTCCTTTTGAAAGAGGCGTAACACAGGTGCAAATGGGTAACACGAATTTCCTGCCCTCGACCACAGGTGAAAATGGGTAACACGCATTTCCTGCCCTCGATCACAGGTGCAAATGGGTAACACGCATTTTCTGTCCTCGACCACAGGTGCAAATGGGTAACACGCAATTTCTTCCCTCAACCACAGGTGCAAATCTGTACAAGCACTGGCTTCGGAGCAAACAAACCTGCCGCAGACAAGCATCCTGTTGCTCAGGATTTGATTATTATCACCTGTTTCACTTCACGTTATTGAAACTGGGATAAGCTCCGGCTCTATGGGCACTAAGGGTCTTGGAGGAACTTCATTTTCTTGTCTGTGCTGTACTCCACTCAAGGTAGTGTTGGCTAGCTGTCTTGTACTGTACTCTACTCAAGGAAGTGTTGGCTAGCTGTCTTGTGTTGTACTCTACTCAAGGTAGTGTTGAATAGCTGTCTTGTGTTGTACTCTACTCAAGGTAGTGTTGGCTAGCTGTCTTGTACTGCACTCTACTCAAGGTTGGCAGTGTTGGCTAGCTGTCTTGTACTGCACTCTACTCAAGGAAGTGTTGGCTAGCTGTCTTGTACTGCACTCTACTCAAGGAAGTGTTGGCTAGCTGTCTTGTACTGTACTCTACTCAATGTAGTGTTGGCTAGCTGTCTTGTGTTGTACTCTACTCAAGGTAGTGTTGAATAGCTGTCTTGTACTGTACTCTACTCAAGGAAGTGTTGGCTAGCTGTCTTGTGTTGTACTGTACTCAAGGGAGTGTTGGCTAGCTGTCTTGCACTGTACTCTACCAAGGTAGTGTTGGCTAGTTGTCTTGTGTTGTACTGTACTCAAGGGAGTGTTGGCTAGCTGTCTTGTACTGTACTCTACTCAAGTGTTGAATAGTGTCTTGTGTTGTACTCTACTGTTTGTGTTGTACTAGCTGTCTTGTGTTGTACTCTACTCAAGGGAGTGTTGGCTAGCTGTCTTGTACTGTACTCTACTCAAGTTGAGTGTTGGCTAGCTGTCTTGCTGTCTGTACTCTACTCAAGTGACTGTTGGCTAGCTGTCTTGCACTGTACTCTACTCAAGTGACTGTTGGCTAGCTGTCTTGTACTGTACTCTTGGCTCAAGTGACTGTTGGCTAGCTGTCTTGTACTGTACTCTACTCAAGTGTAGTGTTGGCTAGCTGTCTTGTTGTACTCTACTCAAGTGTGTGTTGGCTAGCTGTCTTGTACTGTGGCTCTACTTAAAGTGTGTATTGGCTAGCTGTCTTGCACTGTACTCTACTCAAGTGACTGTTGGCTAGCTGTCTTGCACTGTACTCTACTCAAGTGACTGTTGGCTAGCTGTCTTGTACTGTACTCTACTCAAGTGACTGTTGGCTAGCTGTCTTGCACTGTACTCTACTCAAGTGACTGTTGGCTAGCTGTCTTGTGTTGTACTCTACTCAAGTGACTGTTGGCTAGCTGTCTTGTGTACTCTACTCAAGTGACTGTTGGCTAGCTTATGCTACTCAAGTGACTGTTGGCTAGCTGTCTTGTACTGTACTCTACTCAAGTGACTGTTGGCTAGCTGTCTTGTGTTGTACTCTACTCAAGTGAGTGTTGGCTAGCTTCTTGTACTGTACTCTACTCAAGTGACTGTTGGCTAGCTTTGCACTGTACTCTACTCAAGTGAGTGTTGACTAGCTTCTTGCACTGTACTCTACTCAAGTGAGTGTTGACTGGTTGTCTTGTACTCTACTCAAGTGAGTGTTGGCTAGCTGTTTGTACTGTACTCTACTCAAGTGACTGTTGGCTAGCTTCTTGCACTGTACTATTACTCCAAGTGACTGTTGAGTCAAATTTGCACTGTACTCTACTCAAGTGACTGTTGTATAGCTGGCTTTGTCTTGTACTGATAAGTATATCAAGCTGACTGTTGCTAGCTAGCTTTGCATAAACATTATAAAGTGACTGTTGGCTATGCTGTCTTGTACTGTACCCTCTACTCAAGTGACTGTTGGCTAGCTGTCTTGTACTGTACTCTACTCAAGTGACTGTTGGCTAGCTAGTTTAGATTGACATTTCTTGTCAATGACTGTGTTGGCTAGCTGTCTTGTACTGTACCTACTCAAGTGTTGGCTGACTACTGTCAAGTGAGTGTTGGCTAGCTGTCTTGCACTGTACTCCTCAAGTGACTTGCGTTGACTATAATGGCTTGGAACTGAACTCTTTTCCACTTGTGTCAAGTGACTGTTGACTAGCTGTCTTGTACTGTACTCTACTCAAGTGACTGTGCATATATGACAACTGTCTTGTACATCAAGGGCATTCTACGTATGGTTCAAGTTCATATAGTTTGTTGGCTTTTAGCTGTCTTATATACAATAAAACCTTTGTGATCTAAACAAGTGACTGTTGGAACAGAACTTTTTTTTTTTACTTACTGTACCTATCTAAATGGAAAGGTCCCCGGCTGTTTTCACTGCAATGATCATCATCACCATATATTCCTAACTTCTTCTCATAGATTTGTTACTTTCTGTCTCTCTCACTCAAAACTACCAAGTGACTGGGGTGGGATGGTGGAGTACATTCGACAACTAGATCTAGGAATGTTGTTTTTTACTCAATTGACACGCGTGTCATACTGAGTTGTACTGATCTCCTGGGTAAAAGTGACACCTACTGAGTCGGGGAAGGAAGGTTGGATAACTGTCTTGTGACCAGGGCCGAGACAGCCAAGAAAGACCAGGTGTATAACTGTCTTATATTATATGAGTGACTGTTAACATACTGTCTTGATGACACACACACACAAGTGACTGTTGGCACACACACACACATACATGCACATGAATGACTGTTGGCTGATTGTCTGTCACTTGGACTAAGCAAGAAGAGTTATCAAGTTTATTTTGTACAAGAACTGACTCTCAAGTGAACAACTTGAAGGCGCACTTAGAAAAACTTGTTGCATTTTGACGAAGTCAAGCCAACCGCTGTTGCATTTTACTCAAGGTAATGTTGTTGTAAAATTCGGTTACATGAAAAACACCGTGTATTATGACGAATCGTACTTGTGACGAATCGTGCATTATGACGAATCGTGGGTTTGGCTATCTGTCTTGGTGTACTCTAGAATTGAGTGTTGGTATCTGTCTTGTATGAAAATGAAAAAAGTGTTGTATCTGTCTCTGTACTCTAACCAAAATGGAGGTCTACGCTTGTCACAATTTCTCACTTGCATTTCGTCCACTCAAATGAATGAATTCATGGCTTTCATTGTTTATCAAATCCGTCAGTGCCCCCATCATCCAAGAGCTGCCCATCGTTACATCGTCTCACTCAAGTGAAGTGTTGGCTCTGCCTTGACAGACGGATCGCTACTCAACCATTTCCTGGACTAAAGACTGGCGACGCCTTGATCTCTACTCAAGTATGTGTTTATGACAACGGAACCCTTACAATCAAGGAATTACAGTACGTATGGTTCAAAGAGTTCATATAGTTTGGATTGACTTTTTGTAATTTATTTAGATAGTGTGGAACCTTTCTTGATCGGGAAAACCCGGGGAATCGGAGAAACCTGGTCCATGGGGAAGAAATAGCGGGAAACAGAACTTTTTTTATGTATTTTACCTATCTGAACGGAAAAGGTCCCCGGCTAATTGGGACAAGTTTTCGCGGAGTGCAATGATCATCATCACCATTCTCCTATAATTATATACTCCAACACTCGCTTGTTATCCTAAATTTGGTTTCCGTGTTAGCAAAATTGGCGCATCAATTATTACACCTGCATTAATGTGACATGTGTTATTTGTTACCCTGATACGTATCATGTCGTAGAGCCAGCTTCATGACGAAAATAAATCAAGACACACCAGACATCCATTACAAAGGTGTGAAATCAGGCATTGAGCCAGACCTTGCTCGTCCACCTTACAAAACAGTACAGTGTTGACATGGGCCTTTCTAGGTCGGGGGGACTTAGAAAGCAAATGTACTGTCATAGTCTTTTTTATTGCCCACCTAGCCCGCCAATCAAATGGGTGGACACGCGAGGAGATTTCTTGCCTTCTTGATTACGTGTCTTATCTCTGGCCGTCCAATGACACTGGCCTGTGAGTGACATCACTGATGAATGCTATCTTTGTTTTGATCAACTGGTGTTGTGGCAAAATGTTCGTTTAGTTCTGTATTTAACAACTCACACAAGGACTTAAGTACTTCAAGCTGTTTGAAGGAAAACCAAAATCCCTAGGGTTCCCAGGGAAAATCTGGAAACCCCGGGGAATCGGGACAATTTTACAATCCACTGAGATTTCCCGATTAGAGAGTTTCCACTGTATTTTGATATATTTCTTTGACAACTGAGATTTTTTTTACTTGGGAAGAAATTTTTTAACATCCGTCTCCGATTGGGCTAGAAATGCTTATTATGGGGTTTTTTTTGTTTTTGTTTTTTAGTCGGTAAGTCTGTATTCACCTAAAACAAATACGTATTTGAGGGTTAATTTAATTTATTTTTTTAATAAATTCTTGGTTAATAGCAGAGATTCAGAAAATTTGGAGATGCCCTTCTCCGAGTTCACAGAAATAATGACGCATTTCCAAAAAGGTTGGCAGCTATGCTACAAAACTCATTAGCAAAATTCCCAGACTCAACCCAGGTGCAAATGAGTACCAACAACAGCTTAGGTGTTAAAACCTGTGACAGACTAATGTCCTGTCCAGGAGGTGATTATTATCACCTGTTTTGTTTCATGCTATGGCAACCGGGATAAGCTCCGGCTCTATTGGCCATTATTGGCATCGGTAGCCAGGTGGTCAGGCTACCGAACCTGGGATCATGAGGTCTTGGGTTCGAATCCTAGCAAGGTAGGTCGGACACTGTGTTCCTTGGGAAAGACATCTAACACACATTTTTTCCCACTCGACCCAGGTGTACATGGGTACAAGCACTAAGGAGTAAAAACCTGCGTCAGACTAGCGTCATGTCCAGAAGGTGATTACTATCCATCTAGCTGTTCCGCTTCAAGCTATAGAAACCGGGATAGGCTCATGGCCTTGAAAGGGCTTTGTTTTACTATGGGCTGTGATGGCTTTGGGGGAAACTTTACGTAGATATTTTGTTGTTACTATTCTACAGGCAGAGGACACCGGCAACTTCATTTGTACGGCCGAAAATAACGTGGGGAAGGATTCCCAGAGCCGACTAGTACGAGTGCAAAGGTAAAATAGAAATAAACCAATGAAATGTAATGAAACAAATAAAATTGTGCTAAAATTATCTTGCCTTTGTAACGACATCGTATAAAAACTTTATTAGTTTTGTCCAAGTCTGTGATATCGTCAATTCATTCTCTCTTTGGCTTCCCTTCCTATTCTCACTTTCAGCAATGTTGGTGAGTGCTGTCTTGGGCCTTTGGCAGAGGTGTTGCTGATAGGTCATACTTCTTTCCTTTTTACTCTTTTACTTGTCTTTTCATATTGCTGTTTTCCTCTTGATTCACCCTGGTAGACGGGGTTAATTCCAATCAAACAAACAAACAAATAAACAAATGTCTTGACAATTTGATTGTTTGACTCATTCTGAGGATGTTCAAGAATCTTAAAATCATTGACATTACAATTTCTTTCCAACATTGCCCTTAATTGATATAATACATACGTCCCAGCATTGCATTGCATGCGTTGTCAGTCCCGGGGATGACTGCACCATTTGATGTTGAGTAGACGTTCTATAGCATTTGAGTTCAAACAATTCAAGTCAATCACCAACCTCACATTGAAATCTTTTAATTGTTTTCATTGACAGTTCCTCCCAAGTTTTTGACGGTGCCGAGGGACAAGGAACTAACCGTCAACAGCCGCTTCCAGCTCCGTTGTATAGCACGGGGAATTCCCACACCCATTCATTACATGTGTTACTCAATGGAAAACCTTTTACTACATGATGTCGTAGCGTGGAAACTCAATGGAAAACCTTTTCATGGTAATTGCCTGGAATCTCAATGGAAACTCTTTTGCTGCTAGCGTCTGGAATCTCAATGTTAAACCCTTTGCAGTAAGTGTTGATACTCATGGAAAACCTTTTGCTGGTAAGTCGTTGAATCTCAATGGTAAACCTTTTGTACTGGTAAGTGCTTTGAATCTCAATGGTAAACCTTTTGCTGGTAAGTGCGTTGAATCTCAATGGTAAACCTTTTGCTGGTAAGTGCGTTGAATCTCAATGGTAAATCTTTTGCTGGTGTGCGTTGAATGACACTGGCCTTTGGAAATCACGTTGAATCTCAATTTGTTTTGATCAACGTTGAATTGTGGTAACTTGTTCGTTAAGTTCCTGACGTGGAAACTCAATGGTAAACCTTTTTCTGGAAAACTCAATGGATAAATCCCTAGGGTTCCCAGAAAATCTGGAAACCCCAGCGACCGGGAAATTTTACAATCCACTGGAAATTCAATTAAAGTTTCCTGTATTTTGATATATTTCAATGGAAAACTGAGATTTTTTTTGAATCTCAATGGTAAACCTTTTTTATCATACGTGGTCTCCGATTGGGCTAGGTGCTTATTATGGGGTTTCTCAATGGTTTTTAGTCGGTAAGTCTGTAATCACCTAAAACAAATACGTATTTGAGGAGTTAAGTACGTGGAATCATTTCAATTTTAAAGAAATTCTTGGTAAATAGGAATCTCAATGGTATTTTCTGATAAATTTGGAAATGGTAAACCTTTTCTGATAAGTTCACAGAATCTCAATGAAACCTTTTTCTGATAAGTGCGGTGGAATCTATGCTACAAACCATTTGTTGGTAAGTTCCCAATGGTCAACCAGGTGCAAATGAGTACCAAACAGCTTGAAGTTAAAACCTGAAATGATCAACTTTATTTGGGTGCGTTGATCTCAATTAAAACCTTCTTTTGTTTTCATGGTATGGCAACCGTAATTCCGGCACTATTGAAGTAATTGTTTCACTGGCATTGAAGTATTTATTTACCGAACCTGGGATATTGAAGTAATTGATTCAATCCTAGAAGGTAGGTTTCACACTGTGTTCATTGGGAAAACATTGAAGGAATTTTTCCCACTATTGAAGTGTAATTGTGGGTACAAGCACTATTGAAGTAATTGTTTCAGACTAGCGTCATGTCCAGAATTGTTTTCCTATTGATTTCCGCTGAAGGGGGACTCAAATTGAGTGCTCTAGCTTTTAGATTCATCTCATCTCCCCCCCCCAGCTCTTGAAGTAAGGAAGCTCCATGGGTACATCAATGAAATTTTGTTTTTTTACTGGTAAATCAATGGAAACTCAATGGAAAACCCATTGCTGGTAACAATATTTTGTTAACTATTCTGCTGCAATTGTTAGGACAACGTTAAATCAAATGATAAATATCCAAAATAACGGGGAAGGATCTCCATTAGCCGACTTTCAATATTCTATAATGTGTTTGAATAGAAATAAACTTTGAAATGTAATTGTTTCACAAATAAAATTGAGTAAAATTATTTCACTATTGAACGACATCGTATAAACTTTATTAGTTTTGTCCAAGTCTGTTGATATCGTCAATTCATTTTCACTTTGACTTAATTCCTATTCTCACTTTCAGCAATATTGAAGTAATTGTTTCACTATTGGGAATTGCTTAGGTCATACTTCTTTCCTGTTTCGGTAATTGTCTTTTCATATTGCTGTTTTGTCTTGATTCACCCTGGTAGATCAGCGCCTCAAACAAAAGTAAGTTTAATTATTGAACAAATTGTTTTCACTATTTGATTGTTTGACTATTGACATTGTTTCTAGGATTGAAGTAATTGTTTCTACTCATTGAAGTAATTGTTTTCAACTATTGAAGTAATTGTTTTCACTATTGAAGTAATTGTTTCTACTATTGGTAATTGTTTTCACTATTTAATTGTTTCTCCTATTGAAGCCTATTGAACTATTCAAGTAATTGTTTTCACTATTGAAATAATTGTTTTCACTATTGAGTAATTGTTTTCAAGTATTGAAGGTAATTGTTTTCAATATTGAAGTAATTGTTTTCAATATTGGAGTAATTATTTTCACGTTGAAGTAATTGTTTTTCAATATTGAAGTAATTGTTTTCACTATTGAAAACATTGTTTCAATATTGAAACTCAATGGTTTTCAATATTGGTAAGTTTGGCTAATGAAATCATTGTTTTTTCGTTATTGAAATAATTGTTTTCACTAAAAATAATTGTTTTAACTATTGAAATAATTGTTTTCACTAAAATAATTGTTTTCACTATTGAATAATTGTTTTTTTTAACTATTGAAATAATCAATTGAAGTAATTGTTTTACAGTTTTCAATTGAAATAATTGTTTTCACTATTGAAATAATTGTTTTCACTATTGAAATAATTGTTTTCACTATTGAAGTAATTGTTTTTCCTGTTTACTATTGAAAATTGTTTTCCATTATTGAAGTAATTGTTTTGATATTGAATTAATTGTTTTCATCTATTGAATTAATTGTTTAACTTTTCACTATTCGAATTGTTTTCACTTTGAAGTAATTGTTTTCACTATTGAAGTAATTGTTTTCACTATTGAAGTAATTGTTTTCACTATTGAAGTAATTGTTTTCACTATTGAAATAATTGTTTCACTATTGAAGTAATTGTTTTCACTATTGAAGTAATTGTTTCACTATTGAAGTAATTGTTTTCACTATTGAAGTAATTGTTTTCACTATTGAAGTAATTGTTTTCCTATTGAAGTAATTGTTTCGCTATTGAAGTAAGTCCCATACAAGTATAATTGTAATCACTATTACAGTCCTTGTTTTCTAGGCAACACAACGTGGTAATTTGCCATTGCTTTCCACACCGCCTTTACTCGTCGTCGAGTCTGACTAATAGCTACCCACCCATGTCGCTGTTGGGTTGACGACATTGGGGCTAAGCAAAAGTTTCTCTCTGACTGGGAATCAACCTCCTGATTTTCTGATTACACAACGTAGTCATTTGCTCTACCGAAACTCGTCGCTCGAGTTTGACTGTGTCTTTCCCATCCATGTCGATTGACGACAGAACTCAAGCACAAGTTTCACTCTGATCTAATGATGTCGAACTCATGACAACTTAATTGTTTCCTTCTGATTGCTAGTCATATGCTCTGTCCCACTCAGCTCAGGCCCTCCATTGTTTCACTGTGATCACGCTAATGGTATGTCCCACTCATTTCAGCGCCTCCATTGTTTCCCACGCTAATGGTATGTCCCAATTTCAGCCCCTCCCAGCCTGAACGGGGCGAGTACTATAGTCGTCCAAAACGCTATGAGAGAGGACGCTGGGGAGTACACGTGTGTGGCTACCAACCCTGCCAACGATCAACACGTCACGGCCAGTTCAAGGATCATTATCAAAGGTAAGAATAAAACTATTTCAGGGTTCTTTCGTTATATAAAAAAAAAAAATAATTTTTTTTTTATAATAAAATAATAATAATATTTTTTTTAAAAAAAAATAAAATTAGAAAAACAACAAAAAAAAACATAAATAAATAAATTAAATTTTTTAAAAATGAAATAAAAAATAAATAATAAAAATTTTACTTTTTTTTTTTTTTTTATATATATATATATATATATATATATATATATATATATATATATATATATATATATATATATATATATATATATAAAAATGAGTTAAGTTCCTTCAAGGCCATTACAGTTAATAGCGACGGAGCTTATCCCGATTAGCGGAACAGATTATAATAATCACCTTCTGAACAGGACGCTAGCGTGAGTCAGGTTTTTGTTGTTAATTCCCAAGCTAGCGCTTGTACCCATTTGCACCTGGGTCGAGTGAGGGAAAATGCTTGTTTAGTGTGTCTTTCCCTAAGGAAGTCGACAGACAGAACTCGACTGACATAGTTTTTGCTAAGATTCAAACTCATGACAACTTTTTAATTGTGGGTTGTTGTTTGTTTGGTTTTTTTTTTGCACTGTAAGGGACTCCATAACAAATTATTATTTTTTGTTTGTTTTCTCAGCCTAAATCCCATTTCATTAATTTAGATATCCTACTAGAATATAAGTAAGCCTACTTGTGTAGTCATGATGGGATTTTGAACCAGACCTTCATAAATATTGCAAACTATTAGAACAAGTGAAGAATATATTAAGGCTAGAAGTGGACATAGTCAAAAACACCAGGAAAATCATTTTTATCTACATAAATATTTTTGTTAACTAGACCTGAACATGTCATCACTTAAGAAAACATTCCGCCTCAATCCTATGGAAAATTAAAGACAAGTAACGAACAAGTTTGAATTTGTGTGTTTATTTACATTTAATTGGCTAGCACCAATGGCAAGACTAGTGAATATAATGATACGATACACACTGTGTTCTCCTGTGTAGGGTATCTCTTATTACAATTATGTACACATTTTTAAAGCATTTTTTTTTACTTTTTATTTATTTATTTTTTTAGGAAACATTAACTTTTTTTTTCTCTTGTTCTTTCTTATTTTCTTTTTTTTAGGAAACATTAACTTGACCAGCTTTTTTCTCTTGTTCTTTCTTATTTTTATTTTTTAGGAAACATTAACTTGACCAGCTTTTTCTCTCTTGTTCTTTCTTATTTTCTATTTTTTTAGGAAACATTAACTTGACCAGCTTTTTCTCTCTTGTTCTTTCTTATTCTCTATTTTTTTAGGAAACATTTTGACCAGCTTTTTCTCTCATGTTCTTTCTTTCTTTCTTTCTTTTCTTTTTTAGTTCCTCCGCGTGTTCTTGTACCACCTGGTGACAGGGCTGTGCGTATCGCTGAGAAGGTCATTCTTGATTGCACCGTTGGTGGTGACCCTCCGCCTGAGATTCTGTGGACCAAAAACGGCAGACCCCTGACCCTGAATGAGAGGATTAGGAAGCTGAACAACGGATCATTAGTTATCTACGATCTAACGGTGAGAACCGAGATAACTCGATGCATTGATGCTCTGAATAATGGCATGAAATGATATTGATACCCTGTACCAAAAAAAAAAAGACAAAGACACAAAGGAGTAGATAGAAAAAAAATCTTTGGGTGACAATAAAATTGAACTCGCAACCTCTGCGCTGGCACCAATTGCTTTGCCGACGTGAAGAGAGGACACTACCTATCAAGTTAACTACGCTCTTTAACCCCTTCGTGTTTACATTAAGCGGCGGCCATTTTGCTCTGTTCATTCAACTTCATCTCTACTGTGGCAACCCGATATGTTTTCATTTTTCTGACTTCCTGTCAGCTGATCTTCACGAAAGACTGCAGATCGGTCTGACCTTTCGCGCCATTACTTTCAGTTGGTCACGTGAAACTGCCCTGAACTTTACATTTAATCTTGTATTCTATTCTAAATTTAGAACAATAGCCTGATAATTTATGTGACCAATTAAAGCCAACAACAAAGAGGTGCATGTCGGTTTTCTGTCGTCTTGAACAATGTGGGCCTGTATTGGCATGTGTCGGTTTCTGTCGGCTTCAACAACGTGGGCCTGTATTGAAAAGAGTCGGTTTCTGTCGTCTTGAACAACGTGGGCCTGTATTGACAAATGTCGGTTTCTGTCGTCTTGAACAACGTGGGCCTGTATTGACAAATGTGTCGGTTTCTGTCGATCTTGATTGACAAATGTCGGTTTCTGTCGTCTTGAACAACGCCTGTATTGACAAATGTCGGTTTCTGTCGTCTTGAACAACGTGGGCCTGTATTGACAAATGTCGGTTTCTGTCGTCTTGAACAACGTGGGCCTGTATTGACAAATGTCGGTTTCTGTCGCTTGTTGAACAATGTGTGTATTGACAAGTGTCGGTTTCTGTCGTCTTGAACAATGTGGGCCTGTATTGACAAGTGTCGGTTTCTGTCGTCTTGAACAATGTGGGCAACGTCGGTTTCTGTCGTCTTGAACAATGTGGGCCTGTATTGACAAGTGTCGGTTTCTGTCGTCTTGAACAATGTGGGCCTGTATTGACAAGTGTCGGTTTCTGTCGTCTTGAACAATGTGGGCCTGTATTGACAAGTGTCGGTTTCTGTCGGCTTGAACAATGTGGGCCTGTATTGACAAGTGTCGGTTTCTGTCGGCTTAAACAATGTGGGCCTGTATTGACAAGTGTCGGTTTCTGTCGGCTTAAATCAATGTGGGCCTGTATTGACAAGTGTCGGTTTCTGTCGTCTTGAATCAATGTGGGCCTGTATTGACAAGTGTCGGTTTCTGTCGGCTTAAATCAATGTGGGCCTGTATTGACAAGTGTCGGTTTCTGTCGGCTTAAATCAATGTGGGCCTGTATTGACAAGTGTCGGTTTCTGTCGGCTTAAATCAATGTGGGCCTGTATTGACAAGTGTCGGTTTCTGTCGTCTTAAATCAATGTGGGCCTGTATTGACAAGTGTCGGTTTCTGTCGGCTTAAATCAATGTGGGCCTGTATTGACAAGTGTCGGTTTCTGTCGTCTTAAATCAATGTGGGCCTGTATTGACAAGTGTCGGTTTCTGTCGGCTTAAATCAATGTGGGCCTGTATTGACAAGTGTCGGTTTCTGTCGTCTTAAATCAATGTGGGCCTGTATTGACAAGTGTCGGTTTCTGTCGCCTTAAATCAATGTGGGCCTGTATTGACAAGTGTCGGTTTCTGTCGTCTTAAATCAATGTGGGCCTGTATTGACAAATGTCGGTTTCTGTCGGCTTGAATCAATGTGGGCCTGTATTGACAAGTGTCGGTTTCTGTCGGCTTAAATCAATGTGGGCCTGTATTGACAAGTGTCGGTTTCTGTCGGCTTAATTCAATGTGGGCCTGTATTGACAAGTGTCGGTTTCTGTCGCCTTGAATCAATGTGGGCCTGTATTGACAAATGTCGGTTTCTGTCGTCTTAAATCAATGTGGGCCTGTATTGACAAGTGTCGGTTTCTGTCGTCTTAAATCAATGTGGGCCTGTATTGACAAGTGTCGGTTTCTGTCGTCTTGAATCAATGTGGGCCTGTATTGACAAGTGTCGGTTTCTGTCGCCTTAAATCAATGTGGGCCGGTATTGACAAATGTCGGTTTCTGTTGCCTTAAATCAATGTGGGCCTGTATTGACATGTGTCGGTTTCTGTCGGCTTGAATCAATGTGGGCCTGTATTGACAAGTGTCGGTTTCTGTCGGCTTGAACAATGTGGGCCTGTATTGACAAGTGTCGGTTTCTGTCGTCTTAAATCAATGTGGGCCTGTATTGACAAGTGTCGGTTTCTGTCGCCTTGAACAATGTGGGTCTGTATTGACAAATGTCGGTTTCTGTCGTCTTAAATCAATGTGGGCCTGTATTGGCATGTGTCGGTTTCTGTCGGCTTAAATCAATGTGGGCCTGTATTGACATGTGTCGGTTTCTGTCGTCTTGAACAATGTGGGCCTGTATTGGCATGTGTCGGTTTCTGTCGGCTTAAATCAATGTGGGCCTGTATTGACAAATGTCGGTTTCTGTCGGCTTAAACAATGTGGGCCTGTTTGACAAGTGTCGGTTTCTGTCGGCTTAAACAATGTGGGCCTGTATTGGCAGTGTCGGTTTCTGTCGGCTTAAATCAATGTGGGCCTGTATTGGCAGATGTCGGTTTCTGTCGGCTTAAATCAATGTGGGCCTGTATTGACAGATGTCGGTTTCTGTCGGCTTAAATCAATGTGGGCCTGTATTGACAAGTGTCGGTTTCTGTCGCCTTAAATCAATGTGGGCCTGTATTGACAAGTGTCGGTTTCTGTCGGCCTTAAATCAATGTGGGCCTGTATTGACAGGTGTCGGTTTCTGTCGCCTTAAATCAACGTGGGCCTGTATTGACAGGTGTCGGTTTCTGTCGGCTTGTAAATCAATGTGGGCCTGTTTTGAACAGCTGGGGTGTCGGTTTCTGTCGGCTTAAACAATGTGGGCCTGTTTTTATTGATTTCAACTCTGTGTCGGTTTCTGTCGTCTTGAACAATGTGGGCCTGTATTGACAAGTGTCGGTTTCTGTCGGCTTGTAAACAATGTGGGCCTGTATTGACAAGTGTCGGTTTCTGTCGGCTTCAACAATGTGGGCCTGTATTGGCAAGTGTCGGTTTCTGTCGGCTTAAATCAATGTGGGCCTGTATTGACAATATGTCAGTTTCTGTTTTTCCTTAAATCAATGTGGGCCTGTATTGACAAATGTCGGTTTCTGTCGCCTTAAATCAATGTGGGCCTGTATTGAACAAGTGTCGGTTTCTGTCGCCTTAAATCAATGTGGGCCTGTATTGACAATTGTCGGTTTCTGTCGCCTTAGAATCAATGTGTAGGGTCCTGTCCATTGACAGAATGTCGGTTTCTGTCTAGAACACAGGTCTTCCTTAAATCAATGTCGGCCTGTCCATTGACAACACAGTGTCGGTTTCTGTCGAACACTGTAACTTCCTCCATCAATGTAGGGCCTGTATCTGAACAAATAATTGTGTCACTTTCTCGTATCTGGAAATCAATGTAGGGCACTTTCCATCTCGTCATGTGTGTAGGGTTTCCTGTTGCATTAAATCACTGGGCCTGTATTGACAAATGTCGGTTTCTGTTGTCTTTCTGTGCCAATGTGGGAAATCTACCTGTATTGGACAAATGTCGGTTTCTGTGCCTTAAATCAATGTGAAAATGTATTGAAAGTGACGGTTTCTGTTGGCTTAAATCAATGTTTATTTACTGTATTGACACATTGTCGGTTTTCTGTCGACTTAAATCAATGTGGGCCTGTATTGAAAATTCTCCGTTTCCATTCAGTTTCTGTTTAGCCTAGAAATCAAAGGTGGGCCTGTTTCCATGACAAATGTCGGGTTTCTGTCGTGCTTGAAAACAATTGGGTCTGTATTGCTCCTCCATCTCAGTGTCGGTTTCTTATCGTTGTTCCAAATCTAGATAATGTGTGAAACTGGGAATCTCTGTATAAAGGAACTGGCAGGTGTCGGTTTCTGTCGCCTTTGAATTTTTTCAACTTGTTTTAGGGTTTTGGCAATCCCTGACGGCTTTCTCGGTTTAAACAATAAACGCTCTCGTTGAAATCGAGACACAGCCGGTTTGGATTGGCAAACATAAATTGAGATTTCTTTAGAGCGTTATTTAATTCGAGATGAAACAATTTTAAAATTTCCTTTGCATCTCCTTGTTACAGTTGTGCATACATGGTTTCAACATGAACCAATCGATGGATCCAAACAATGAGCTCATCAAGTTAGATGTATTCCATTAAATCAGTTTATCGACAAAATAATTTTGAGAATATGGGTTTTTATTCAAACATTGATTGTCGGATTTAAATTCTAATGGCAACTACAAATGTATTGCAATCAATGACGTTTCATCGGAAGCTCAATTAATTTGTGACAGTAATGTAGAACTCATTGTCTCTTTGCCCCTTCAGTGTCATATGTTTTCGGTTTTTAATACTGTCCCGTTTGTGTGTCAATGTGGGTGTGCCTGTATTCAAGTTTGGTGTATATCTGTAAAGAAGAAGAAGAAGTGGAGAAAATATAAGTTAAGGGTTCCTTTATTAGCTTTTCTTTCTTTTTTTCTTTTTATTGATTTTTTTGTTTGATTCTTCCTTTTCAGTTGCACCTTGAAATAGGGCTGTATTCACTTCTCCATCTCATATGAACTTTCAGGATGGTTTTGGTCATGTCTTTTTCTCGGAATCTAGAACACAGGATGTGTATGGTCAAGAAGTTCCATCTGGTATCTAAGAACACAAGTGTGTAGAAGAAGAAGAAGAAGAAGATCTCGAATCTAGAACACCTGTTTGTAGAAATCAAGAAGAAGAAGATCTTTGGTATCTAGAACAAAAGAAGAAGAAGAAGAAGGTCACTCATCCATCTCGTATCTTGAACACAAGAAGAAGAAGTTGAGAATATTCCTTTCCATCTTCGAAGATGCTAGAACTACAAATGTATAGAAGAAGAAGAAGGAAGAAGAAGAAGAAGAAGAAGAAGTAAGAAGAAGAAGAATCTAAGAAGAAGAAGAAGAAGAAGAAGAAGAAGAAGAAGAAAAGAAGTGTGAAGAAGAAGTCAGAAGAAGATCTCGTATCTAGAACAAGGTGTGTTTAGAAGAAGAAGAAGAAGCCATTAAGAAGAAGAAGAAGAAGAACTCCTCCATCTCGTATCTAGAACAAGAACACAGGTGTGTAAAGACTCCTCCATCTCATATCTAGAACACAGGTGAAGAAGAAGAATCTAGAAGAAGAAGAAGAAGAAGAAGATCTCAGTATCTAGAACACAGGGCTGTAGGGTCACTCCTCCATCTCGTATCTGGAACACAGGGCTGAAGGGTCACTCCTCCAGAAGAAGAAGAATCTGGAACACAGGGCTGAAGGGTCACTCCTCCATCTCGAATCTGGAACACAGGGCTGTAGGGTCACTCCTCCATCATCTGGAAGAAGTCATTTTCTGTGCCACCTTTCTCAAGAAGAAGAAGAAGAAGAAGAAGAAGCTTTTCAATCAAGTTTTTCTCTGAAAATTCAATGACGTCAAGATGATTATTTCGAAGAAAATTACTCACCTTATTGAAATCCTCGCTTCCATTCAATGGCAATATAACAAGATGGTTTTTTACAGGAAATTAGAACCTTATTGGACATTTTCTGAAGCTCCCACTCAGAAGGCATCAAGATAAGAATTTAGAGGAAAAGACTTGGTTTATTGAAGAAATTCCTCCGGTTTCCATTCAGTGGCATCAAAATGTATATTTAGAAGGAAATTACTTGTTTTGTTGGACATTCCTCATTTCCATTCAGTGGATTGAAGAAATTCCTCAGAAGAATTCAGTGGCATCAAAACGGATATTTAGAGAAGAAGAAGAAGTTTTATTGAAAATTCCTCGTTTCCATTCAGAAGTATTGAAGAAATTCCTCATTTCCATTCAGTGGCATCAAAAGAATTTTTCAAAGGAAATTACTTGTTTTAGGAAATTCCTCTGAAGAAGAATCCAGTGGCATCAAGGTGATTCTTCAGAGAAGAAGAAAAGACTTATCTGCTTGAAACTAGATGTCTTATATTTTGACTTTTTCATATTTAGAAGTTGTGTTCTTTTGTTGTTAAAGATAAAGGAACTAGAGTATGGGAAGAAGCAGAGAGGAGGGAGGGAGGGAAGAGAAAAGAAGAAAGATAATGTTTTCTTTCCCTCTTATTTTTCTTTTTTTCCTTTGTTTTAGATTTTTATTCCATGATTTTTCAGAAGCCCTGATGACTTCATTCTTGTTCTCTTTTTAGAAGAGTGGAACCAAAGAAGTTCAAGGTTGAAGAAGAAAGATGCTCTCGTTGAAATCGGAGACACAGCCAAGTTTGATTTGAAGAAGAAGAAGAAGGCGTTCCCAAGAAGAACATTTCTTGGTGGAAGAGAAGAAGAAGAAGAAGAAGAAGCTCCTCGAAGCGGAAGAAGAAGAATCACCATTTTACCAAATAACTCTCTCAGGTAGAAGATGAAAAAAAAAGAAGAAGAAAGTGCAAAGAATGCAGCTTACTTTGTAACTAATCGTTGTGCATAGAGGAAAAGAAAAAAGACAACCAAAAAAAAAGAACATGAACCAATTGCAATGGATACCTTTAAAAGAACGTAGAGCCAGAAATATAATAAACATATTTTGAAAAGCTGTAAATGACCAACTATTTATTCCATTAAATCAGCTTAAACTTAATACAAGAACAACAAGACCAGGCTGTCAAAAGAAGAATGGTTCCATATTCAAACATTGATTGTCACCTGAATTGATTTTGAAGAAATGCAGTAAGTAAATGAAAAGTCAAGTTCCTTCAAGACAAGTTAAGGCCCATAAAGCCGGAGCTTATCCCAGAAGAAGAAATCAGAAGAAGCTCCCAGTCCTGACGCAGATTCTTTTCTCCCAAAGCTAAGTGCTTGAAGAAGATTTGCACCTGGGTGGAAGAAGAAGGGAAGAAGAAGAAGAAGAAGAAGAAGAAGTCTTTCCCAAGAAGAAGAAGAAGCGAAGAAGACCTAGAAGAAGAAGAAGATTCGAACCGGGGACCTCATAATCACCAGTCCGGCAGCCTGACCGCTCAGCCACCGATGCCACACTAGTAGTACAAGAAAAGAAAACTCAGTAAAGAAGAAGACTTTCAAAACAAAATTTTAATACATCACTTGAAAATCAGAAGTATATGAATCGTTTGGAGTTAAATCAAAAGATATGTGAAGAAGAAGACAGTTGATATTCAAAGAAGAAGAGTTGGTAAGAAGAAGAAGAAGAAGAAGAAGAAGAAGAAGAAGAAGAAGAAGAAGAAGAAGAAGAAGAAGAAGAAGAAGAAGAAGAAGAAGAAGAAGAAGAAGAAGAAGAAGAAGAAGAAGAAGAAGAAGAAGAAAGAAGAAGAAGAAGAAGAAGAAGAAGAAGAAGAAGAAGAAGAAGAAGAAGAAGAAGAAGAAGAAGAAGAAGAAGAAGAAGAAGAAGAAGAAGAAGAAGAAGAAGAAGAAGAAGAAGAAGAAGAAGAAGAAGAAGAAGAAGAAGAAGAAGAAGAAGAAGAAGAAGAAGAAGAAGAAGAAGAAGAAGAAGAAGAAGAAGAAGAAGAAGAAGAAGAAGAAGAAGAAGAAGAAGAAGAAGAAGAAGAAGAAGAAGAAGAAGAAGAAGAAGAAGAAGAAGAAGAAGTGTGTAGAAATGATATAAAACTTTCTCTGCCTCTTGATACAAGAACGAAGAAATGTGTTTGCTAAGAAATTAGTTTGTATCTTTGAGAACATTTATGTGGATATGTTTTGTTTATAATAATAAATATATTTCTTTATTGTCCATTTAAATTTAAGGCAATTTTTCGTTTTTGAAGATAAGAAGCTTGGAAAATCCAAAATATGGGATATATATATATATGGAAATTGAAAATTTGTCAACAAATGTCGACTTGCTATAGATGTTAGAGCCCCTAAGAAGGAAGAAAAGACAAACAGACACACAAGCAGTTGTGAAGAAGAAGAAGAAATAATAAATGTACATAGCTGCCAAACCACTTCGTTATAAACATATTTAGAAGAAGATCTTTTTCTTTCTTTTTTCCTTTTTTTCTTCTTTTTTTTTGGAAGGGAGGGGGCTTTGAGTTACTTTGAAGTTCAAGTACATGTAAAATTATATTTTAAGATAAGAAGAAGAAGATTATATCGTGAATTTTCTATTCATTTTTTTTGTTTCATTTTTCTTTCTTCTTTGCTCGCTCAAGTACATATAAAACTATATTTTTTATTTCACCATTATATCGTGAATTTTTTGTTTATAATCTTCTTATTTCTTTATTCCATTTAAATTTAAGGCAATTCTTCTTCTTCTTCTTCTTCTTCTTTATATTCTTCTTCTTCTTCTTCTTCTTCTTCTTCTTCTTCTTCTTCTTCTTCTTCTTCTTCTTCTTCTTCTTCTTCTTCTTCTTCTTCTTCTTCTTCTTCTTCTTCTTCTTCTTCTTCTTCTTCTTCTTCTTCTTCTTCTTCTTCTTCTTCTTCTTCTTCTTCTTCTTCTTCTTCTTCTTACTTCTTCTAGGATCATCGCAACTTTCAGACAGACGTTGGAGTTTTTCTTCTTCTTCTTCTTCTTACATAGAAAGACTATACGTTCTTCATGCTTAGATGTGGTAGGTTTTTTCTTCTTCTTCATGCATGCAATTCTCTTCTTCATGCACTTCTTCTTCCTCTGTCATTGGGGGTTCTAGGTTTCGGGGTTTGGGTTTTTGGGGTGTTTGGGTTTGGTGGAAACCATGGGTTTTGGGGTTTGTGGGTCAGTACCCTTTGGGTTTGGGGGAGTTTGGGTTTGGGGTGTTTGGGTTTTGGGAAACCATGTGTGTGGGTTTTGGGGTTTTTGTTTGGGGTGTTTGGGTTTTGTGTGGGTTTTGGGTTTTAGGTGTTTGGGTTTGGGGTGTTTGGGTTTGGGGTGTTTGGGTTTGGGGTGTTTTGGTTTGGGGGTTTTGGGGTGTTTGGGTTTTAGGTTTGGTGTTTGGGTTTTTTGGGGTTTTTGAGTTTGGGGTTTTTGGGTTTTGGGGTGTTTGGGTTTTAAGTTTGGGGTTTTTTTGGATTTGGGTTTGGGTTTTGGGTTTGATTGTGGGGTTTTTGGGTTTGGGGTGTTTGGGTTTGGGGTTTTTGGGTTTGGGGTGTTTTTTGGGTTCGGGGTGTTTGGGTTTGGGGGTGTTTTGGGTTCAGGGTGTTTTGGGTTTTGGGTTTGGTGTTTTTTGGTTGTTGTTGGTTGTTTTTTATAACAGTGGGCGGTTGGCATGCATTACTTGTCAACTTCTTTCCTTTCACCTATTCACTACTCTCTAATCTTGCTGTTTTCTGTTTTATTCACCCTGAGATCAGTGCATTTTTCACTGCGCATCTTTCCTTTTGTGTGTCTTCCTTTTTTCAGGTCTTTTTCTTTGTGTGTCTTCCTTTTTCTCAGGTCTTTTCCTTTTGTGTGTCTTCCTTTTTTCTCAGGTCCTTTTTTTGTGTGTCATCCTTTTTTTCTTAGGTCCTTTCCTTTCGGTGTCTTCCTTTTTTTCTTAGGTCCTTTCCTTTGTGTGTTTTCCTTTTTCTTAGGTCCTTTTCTTTTTTGTGTTTTCCTTTTCTTAGGTCCTTTTCTTTGTGTGTCTTCCTTTTTTCTCAGGTTCTTTTCTTTGAGCGTTTTTCCTTTTTTTTTCTTAGGTCCTTTCCTTTTTGTGTTTCTTAGATCCTTTCCTTTTGTGTGTCTTTCCTTTTTTCTTAGACGTTATCCTTTTTGTGTTTCTTCCTTTTTTCTTAGGTTCTTTCTTTTCTGTGCTTCCTTTTTTTCTACTTCATCGTGTCTCTCCTTTGGGTCTGTTCTTTTTCTTCATTAAGATTTCTCTCCCACTGTTAATCTTACATCTTTGAATTACACTCCATTGCTGTTTTACTGAAGGTAGAATCAATTTTTACTGAATGTATCAATAGTTTTACTGAAGTTGAAAAAAGCAATTTTACTGAAAAAAACAATTTTACAACAACAAAAAAACAATTTGACTAGAAAACCAATTTTACTTTTCTTCTTCAATGTTCTGACTGTCATCCCTTCCAGTTCATGGCTTCTACTCGGAATGGGGTGACTGGGGCCTTGCAGTGTGACCTGTGGAAGGGGAAGCTACTCTAGGAACAGAGTTTGTGATAACCCACTGCCTCAAAACGGTGGCCGTGGATGCCAAGGTGCCACTGAGGAATGGGCATCGTGTTTGGTGGAACTGTGTCCAGGTAGAGTTGTTGTTGTCATTGTTGTTGTTGTGTTTTGTTGTCATTGTTGTGTTGTTGTCATTGTTGTTATGTTGTCAAGGTTGTTGTCATTTTTGGTATGTTGTTATTGTGTTGTTTTTGTGTTGTTGTTGTGTTGTTGTTGTCATTGTTTTTGTGTTGTTGTTGTGCTGTTGTTGTTATCATTGTTGTTGTTTTTTTTGTTGTGTTGTTGTTGTTGTTGTTATGTTGTTGTCATTTTTGTTGTGTTTTTGTTGTTGTGTTGTTGTTGTCATTTTTGTTGTTGTTGTTGTTGTGTTGTTGTTGTTGTGTTGTTGTTGTGTTGTTGTTGTGTTGTTGTTGTTGTGTTGTTGTTGTTTTTAATTTGTCACCATTTTTAACTCTGATTTTTGTTTTTGTGTGGGTAGTTGGCGGGTACTGCTGGTAGGTCCTACTTCTTTTTTACCCTTTACTCTTTCAATTACCTTTCATCTTGCTGTTGCCTCTTTAATTCAACCTGATGTCACCACATAATATGTTCTCTTTCATCTTGCTGTTGCCTCAATTCAACCTGATATCAGCACATAATATGTTCTCTTCATCTTGCTGTTGTTTTCCTCTTAATTCAACCTGATGTCACCACATAATATGTTCTCTTTCATCTTGCTGTTATCTCTTAATTCAACCTGATGTCACCACATAATATGTTCTTCTTTCATCTTGCTGTTGCCTCTTAATTCACCCTGATGTCACCACATAATATGTTCTCTTCATCTTGCTGTTTTTTTCTTAATTCAACCTGATGTCACTCATTAATATGTTTTTTTCATCTTGCTGTTGCCTCAATAATTTTAACCTGATGTCACCACATAATATGTTCTCTTTCATCTTGCTGTTATCTCTAATTCACCCTGATGTCACCACATAATATGTTCTCTTTCATCTTGCTGTTATCTCTTAATTCAACCTGATGTCACCACATAATATGTTCTCTTTCATCTTGCTGTTATCTCTTAATTCAATTCACCCTGATGTCACCACATAATATGTTCTCTTTTGTCTTGCTGTTATCTCTTAATTCACCCTGATGTCACCACATAATATGTTCTCTTTCATCTTGTTGTTATCTCTTAATTCACCTTGATGTCACCACATAATATGTTCTCTTTCATCTTGCTGTTTCCTTTTAATTCAACATGATATCACCACATAATATGTTCTTTTTCATCTTGCTGTTTCCTTTTTAATTCAACATGATATCACCACATAATATGTCTCTTTCATCTTGCTGTTTCCTTTTAATTCAACCTGATATCACCACATAATATGTTCTCTTTCATCTTGCTGTTATCCTCTTAATTCACCCTGATGTCACCACATAATATGTTCTCTTTCATCTTGCTGTTATCTCTTAATTCAACCTGATGTCACCACATAATATGTTCTCTTTCATCTTGCTGTTTCTCTTAATTCAACCTGATGTCACCACATAATATGTTCTCTTTCATCTTGCTGTTTCCTTTTAATTCAACCTGATATCACCACATAATATGTTCTCTTTCATCTTGCTGTTTCCTTTTAATTCAACCTGATATCACCACATAATATGTTCTCTTTCATCTTGCTGTTTCCTTTTAATTCAACCTGATATCACCACATAATATGTTCTCTCTTTCATCTTGCTGTTTCCTTTTAATTCAACCTGATATCACCACATAATATGTTCTCTTTCATCTTGCTGTTCAACCTGATTCACTCAATTCACTTTCATCTTGATGTTTTCACTTAATTCAACCTGATGTCACCAATATGTTCTCTTTCATCTTGCTGTTTCCTCTTAAATTATCCTGATATCACCCCATAATATGTTCTCTTTAATCTTGCTGTTATCTCTTAATTCAACCTGATATCACCAGATAATATTTTTTTCTTTCATCTTGCTGTTTTCTCTCAATTCACTCTGATATCACCACATAATATTTTCTTTTCATCTTGCTGTTTTCTCTTAATTCACTCCTAATATCACCACATATAGTGGATGGGGTAAAAATTGCAATGAAGCAAACAAAACAAACAAACAAACAAAACCAAGCCTTTGGTCACGTCAGATATATATGTGTCGAACAGGCCACCTGTCTACTGAAGCCGATGAGATAGCTGCATGTGATGGACATAGGAAGAAGAGAAAGAAGAGCAGACAAGGAGGAAGAAGAAGAAGATGGACGAGAAGAAAGTGAAGAGAAAGAAAATATGTGAAGAGGAAGAAGAAGAAAGAAGAGGGAAAAGAAGAAAGAAGAAAGAAGATATATGAAGAGGAAGAAAAAGAAAGAAGAGGAAGAAGAAGAAAAAAGAGGAAGAAGATATATGAAGAGGAAGAAGAAGATATAGAAGACGAAGAAGATATATGAAGAAGAGGAAGAAGAAGAAAGAAGATGACGAAGACGAAGAAGAAGAAAAATAGAACAAGAAAAAGATATAAGCAGAAGGAGTAGGAATAAAAAAAGGGGGGAGAGACAACATCAACAACAACAAATAAGCTATGAGCTAGCTTTAAAAGAGATTTTAACCTTTTTGCAATATTCCATTAAAAAAATCCCCAATCATGTCGTTTCCATTGCTCTTATGTGACGTAATGTTGTTGTTTTTTTTAACATGGTAGTGGATGGACAGTGGGGGACCTGGCAAGACTGGGGAGAGTGCAGCACAACATGCGGACCTGGTCACCGTGTCAGAGGACGGCTGTGTAACAACCCCGCCCCGCAAGCCAATGGCGCCCCCTGCCAGGGAGCTGAAGAACAAACAACTCAGTGCAACAGACAGCCGTGTGCAGGTGAGTGAGAGTGAAGCGCTCAGAACATTTATATGTATAATATATAAATCAAAAACATTATTATTATTATTATTATTATTATTATTATTATTATTATTATTATTATTATTATTATTATTATTATTATTATTATTATTATTATTTATTATTATTATTATTTATTTATTATTATTATTATTATTATTATTATTATTATTATTATTATTATTATTATTATTATTATTATTATTATTATTATTATTATTATTATTATTATTATAATTATTATTATTATTATTGTTGTTAGCGCTATTATTATTATTATTATTATTATTATTATTATTATTATTATTATTATTATTTTTATTATTATTTTATTATTATTATTATTATTATTATTATTATTCCGATTATTATTATTATTATTATTATTATTATTATTAGTAGTAGTAGTATAGTATAGTAGTAGTAGTTATAGTAGTTAGTAGTAGTAGTAGTAGTAGAAGTAGGAGTAGTAGTAGTAGTAGTAGTAGTAGTAGTAGTAGTAGTAGTAGTAGTATTCCTGTTATTATTATTATTATTATTATTATTATTATTATTATTATTATTATTATTATTATTATTATTGTTATTATCTGAGACAAACATAAAAGATCGGCACGAGAGAGCTCTCGTTGATGTCCCATGGCTCATGAGCGGTCACAGGGCATGACTTGACCTATAACCCTTGCATCTAGTCGTCAAGCTTTTTTCATCTGGGCAATAGGCACGCGTTGTCAACGTTGTATTTGTACACATGCTGAGCTAGTCGTAGAACACCGTTCATCTATTTGTGTCATTTCTGATCATTGTCAATTAATTTGGTGTGGCTGTCTATTGTCATTGTCATTGTCCACTGGTGTGTGTGTCTGTGTGTGTGTGTGTGTGTGTGTGAGAGAGAGAGAGAGAGAGAGAGAGAGAGAGAGAGAGAGAGAGAGAGAGAGAGAGAGAGAGAGAGAGAGAGAGAGAGAGAGAGAGAGAGAGAGAGAAAGAGAGAGAGAGAGTTGTTTTATAGGTAATAATACATTATCATCATGGTTTTATTATTCTACGTAATGTGTATAATATCATATTATATTAAGTTAAGAAATGATCATATTTGTTTGTGAAATGTTATGAAATTGTGAGTAAAATAATGTTCCCAAAAAGACTAATAAAAATTATCTTATCTTATCTTATCTTATCTTACATTAACTTATCTTACCTTACATTACCATAGCTTACCTTGCCATACCAAACTACAACTTACCATACCTTACCATACCATACCATACCATACCATATCTTACCTTACCTTTGTAGCCTATTTTATCTTATCTTATCTTACCTTACCTTATACTATCTTATCTTATCTTACCTTACCTTTCCTTATCTTAAGTTATCTTACATTACCTTTCCTTATCTTATCTTATTACCTTTCCTTATCTTATCTTATCCTATCTTACCTTAGCTTTCCTTATCTTGATGTATCTTATCTATTGATGTTGTTTGATTTCATTATTTAGTCCTCTAACATTGAATGTTGCAACACATGGATGGGCACATGTCAGCTTGCAATATTTACGAAGCAATTAAGACGTAGGGGCCAAGAGGCCTTGGGGACGCGTCGTCACTCTCATCTGCCATAATTAGGGCATTATGATAATGAATTAACTTTTACGACATCAGTTATTAGTGTTAACAAGAGACACTCAAAGGGGAAAATAATCGTACTATTCATAATATTATAAACTCAATTTCATGATGTGGAAATGATGTTGTTGTTGGGTAAATAATTGTACTATTCATAATATTATAAACTCAATTTCATGATGTGGAAATGATGTTGTTGTTGGTTCCCCCCTCCCCCCCTTCTCTAACACAGTGGACGGTCGGTGGGGTGGATGGTCGTCATGGGGACCCTGCAGCTCTTCATGTGGGGAAGGAAGCCAGGAACGTTTCCGGGATTGTGATTCACCCTCGCCACAACACCGGGGACAGGCGTGTCAAGGAGAAAATACACAACAGCAGGTGTGTGTGACAAGACAGTGCTCAGGTGCGTTAAAACTCTGTTACTCGGTACTTTTTTGAGAAGCTTTTTTTTAAAAATTTAAGATTTTTGTTGTTGATGTTTTGATGTTTTACATTGTACAAAGAGAAATTTTTATCCTTTAAAGATGCTTTCGTTAATTTTCATCTACTTTTAATGATTGAGATCAAAGTCGGTAACAAATACACCACAGATTACAGATGCTAGATGATTACAATTGTCTAAATAGACCTGGCTTTCCATGACACAGGAACGCCAGATACGCATGAACTTGTTTGCTTTTAAATCTTTCATTTGACAACTTGACGTAAGTTTTCATTTTCCTGGGGTTTTTCTCTTTCTGTGTGTGTGTGTGTGTGTGTGTGTGTGTGTGTGTGTGTTTGCGATCAAGTGGACGGCAATTGGAATCCGTGGTCATCTTGGACATCGTGCAGCCTGTCGTGTGGTAGCGGCACTCACGTGAGACGGAGGCGGTGTGACAACCCACGGCCTCAAAACGGAGGACTTTACTGTTCAGGAAACGACTTGCAGCAAGACTATTGCAACAGCGAGCCTTGCCCAGGTGAGAGTCACTTTGCCCAAGAGAGAGGTGAGAGTTAGACTTCACAGGTGAGAGTCAGTTTGCCCAAGAGAGAGAGACTTAAATTTCCCAGGTGAGAGTCAGTTTGCCCAAGAGAGAGGTGAGAGTTAAATTTCCCAGGTGAGAGTCAGTCTGCCCAAGAGAGAGGTGAGACTTAAATTTCCCAAACGAGACTTAAATTGTCCAGGTCAGAGTTAAATTTTCCAAATGAAAGTTAAATTGCCCAGGTCAGAGTTAAATTTCCCAAATAAAAGTTAAATTGCCCAGGTAAGGGTTAAATTTCCCAAATGAGAGTTAAATTGCCCAAGTGAGAATTAAATTTCCCAAATAAGAGTTACATTTCCCAGGTGAGTGTTAAGTTTTTCCAAATGAGAGTTAAATTACCCAGATGAGAGTTAAATTTCCCAATTGAGAGTTAAACTGCTCAGGTGAAAGTTAACTTTCCAAACTGAGAGTTAAATTTCCAAAATGAGAGTTAAATTTCCAAAATGAGAGTTGAATTCCCCAGGTGAGAGTTAAATTTCCCAAATGAGAGTTAAATTTCCCAGGTGAGAGTTAAATCTCCAAATGAGAGTTACATTGCTGAGGTGAGAGTCAGTTTGCCCAAGAGAGAGGTGAGAGTCGAATTGCCCAGGTGGGAGTTAAAATTGCCCAGGTGAGAGTTTGATTGCCCAAGTGAAAGTCAAATTTGCCCAGGTATGAGTATATATTGCCCAGGTGAGAGTCAAAATTAATATGATTCATTTAAAATTATCAGACAAGAGGAGATAAGAAAGTAAATTCCTTCAAGGTCGTTACAAATTTACTTTTAGATTGATGTATTTACATTTGTCTGTCTGCCTCCAGCTATCCTCTATGCAGACCCACAGGTGTGTCAATTCCCTCTTTGATTTTGATTTTCCCACCGTTCCGCATGGGTAGTTGGCAGGTCCTTCTTCTTTACTTGTCCGCTTTCACTTATCTTTCGTCTTGCTGTTGCCTCTTAATTCACACTGAAATCACTGCCATTGGTTGATGGGGTAAATGTCAATGAAACAAACAAAAAAACTACTGTTCTGCACCCGACTTTCTTGGCCTAACCACGTTTTCTTTTTTTCCGTTAGGCGCCCAGTGGATGATGGTGTCTCTTGTTTTTTCTCCTTTTTTCCCTTTTTCTTAATGCTTGGTGGGCAGTTGGTGGGCGCTAATGGTAGGTCCTACTTCTTTCCTTTCCAATTTTTCTCTTTCACTTCTCTTTCATCTAGCTGTTTCCTATCAATTTGCTCTGAGATCACCGCATATGTTGGACGAGGTAAATTTTAATTATACAATAAGTAATAGTAATACCAGGACATTTTTATAGCGCCTTTCGCTGAAACCTCAAAGCACTTTGCAATCAAATTTGAAGTATTCTTTAAAAAAATTCAAATTTCAAACACACTCACGCTAATAAAACATTATCAAAATTGGGCATCGTATACATTTCAATTCAATCATTTACAGACAAACTGGGACACCCTGTATTTCAAAATTGTATTGTGGTTTTTTCAATTCAATCATTTACAACCAACCTACAACCATTACTAATTCATTGTATACATTCAACCAATCATTTACAAAAGGTTTTTCCAACAAACATTACTACCAACAGGCATGTATTGGGGCAATTCAATCATTTACAGAAGGTGGGACCTACCCTGACATTACTTGAAATTGGGCATTGCAATCATTTCAGACCTGGGACAACCTGTATTACCTACAAAGATATCATTTTAAAATTGGGCATTGATTATTTCAATTCAATCATTTACAGTCCAGGTAGGACGTTTTTCAAAATATGTTTGGGGGTGGGCATTGGGGGGTTTCAATTCAATCATTTACCTGGGACACCCTGTATTATTTCAATTCAATCATTTACAAACTTCAGAGATTTTACCTTTTATTCAATCATTTACAAAAGGTTTTCACATAAACATTACTAAAATTGGGCATTGTATACAAATTCATCTACAAAAGGTTTTCGCAGTTCTGATATTTTCTTCAATTTCGGAATTAACACCAATGAATCCTGACACACTGACACACTTGAAAGAAATGACATCTACCGGCGCTGTCCTGCCGGAAGTTCTGAAATATACGGAAGTGGTCACCCATCATTGGTCCCTATGCTGCCGCCATTGCTAACAGACAAGGTTCGCCTTTCTTTGTTTTTATAACTCTTTTTCATGTTGAAACCTGCCGAGGGGACTTTTCTGAAATTTTAGTACTTTTTCAATAATGTACGCCGTTTAAGAACACGCCTTTTTACCCCCCCCCCTCACCCCCCATTGCTAACAAGTGACACACCTTTTCTTGGGTTGTTTTTTTACATTGTACTCTCTTTTTTGTTGTTGAGATTATAACATGAGATTTTTTTATGCCTGGGACACTCTTTTATTTCAATTCAATTTTTTATGAGATTATCGCCTGTTTTTTTTCAGATTTACAGACAAACTGGGACCTCTTTTATTTCAATTCAATCATTTACAGACAAACTGTACACCCTGTACAATTCAATCATTTACTCTTTTTTATTGATTATACGTGGTTTTTTATGAGATTGTAACCAACCAACTTTTTTACCAACCATTAACCAACCGACCAACCAACCAACCAACCAACCAACCAACCAACCAACCAACCAACCAACCAACCAATTAACCAACCAACACCAACCAACCAACCGACCAACAACCAACCAACCAACCATCTTCCCAACCAACCAACAATCAACCAACCATTAACCAACCAACCAACCAACCAACAACCAACTGACCAACTAACAATCAACCAACCAACCAACCAACCAACCAACCGAACCAACCAACCAACCAACCAACCAACCAACAACCAACCATCAACCAACCGACCAACCAACCAACCAACCAACCAACCAACCAACCAACGTGCATGGCAATTGGGGCCATTGTACATTTGGGGCCAGTGCAGCCTTAACTGTGGCGGGGGCTTGCGGAAGAGATTCAGGACCTGCAGCAACCCAGCTCCTCTGGACAGGCCGGCCCTTACCGGCAGTGGGGAGGCCAATGAGAATTGCAATTCACAGTTTGTTGAGGTTATGACTCTTTTTTCTGCCTTTGTTTTCATAACTTTTTTATTTGTTTTCCCGATTAATTTTGCTCCAAAGTTATTAAATTTACCATACACAGAGAAAGCTTCAAAGTGGGTATTTGGCAAGCAACTATCTTAACCCTGCGCTCATGAGATTGGCATCTACCCTCGCTATCTGGCTTTTTAGATAAGAAAATTTCCAACCGTTGTGATAAGACTCCTCCATGACCTGGGACAAGGGAGAAACTGAAATTGAACCGGCCATGTCCGCCTGCAGCACCCTGAAATCGTGGATGCCATAATAAGACAAGAGCACTGACTTCAATATTGGCATTTGAAAGAAATGCTTTTTGCCTTGTCTATTCCTTTGTCTCCTCTTGCGGAAACTCGGTAGTCAAGAGGACTGTGTCAACTTCCTACTTGGGTTCCCTTTACTCTTTTTTTAGCCTATCTTTCATCCTGTTTCCAGGTTAATTCACCCTAGAAGAGTACGGTGATAAAAAGGAGGTCCCGTGTGCAGATCATAACACTGTCTTAAAGATCCCATGTTTTACAGGACAGTATTACTCGTTTTAAATCCTTTTTCTTGCTTTTTAGATTACAAGTACCTATGGGCAGCAGAATCTCATCGGCACTTCAATATTATCGTATTATTCCTGATTCCACCATTCATCGCTTTTGATACGTCCTTTGCCTCACTGTTTGTCTTGGCACTGCTGGTTCCTACTTCGCAACCTTTTACTCTGTGTTTACCTATCTTCATCTGCGGGTCACCTCAAGCTCATCTTCTACGGTGTGTCTCTCTGTCTCTGTCTCTGTTTGTCTTGTCTCTGTCTCTAGTCCCTTGTATTACTCGGGTCTCTGTCTCTTCTCTGTCTTTTTATTCTTCTGTCTGTCTGTCTGTCACTGCTCTGTCTGTCTCTCTCTCGACTCAACTCTCTCTCTCTCCGCACCATTGATGCTCAACGTCAGAAGATGGAACGACGTCACTCATTGAAGCCATTGCTCACACCCCACCCAGCAGGTATTCTGTGTTCCGTCCTCCTCTTCGCTGTCTTAAATATCAAGCTCATCTTCTGTCTCTTCCGAATCAGAAACTGTCACTGAACCTCTGTGACTGGAGACTCTCTGTTCCCTGTCTCTGTCTCTGTCTCTGTCTCTGTCTGTCTGTCTGTCTGTCTGTCTGTCTGTCTGTCTGTCTCTTTAATCTCTCTCGCTTAACACTCATTATCTATTTTGCTGTTGGTCATTTGTCAGTTCTATAATATACTTCATGTCTCTCTCTGACTTCAATCATGCAGTATGAAAATGCTATTTTGTTCTAGTTTTTTAAGAAGGAATCTTAATCCTTGCTTTTTGAACTCTTTGAGAATCATTGAAACGGCATACCATCAACGCTTTCTTTGCCTCGCCCGTCTACCTGGACAACAGCTTTTTCCACATAGATAAATTGGGAGCAATTCCCCATTTATGCGTGTCAAAGCTCGCTTAACCTCATTATTAAGTTTTGTTTTTGGAAAATTGTCATTCTATAATATACGAATGACTTCAATCATGGCGAAAATATGAAAATGCGAAAATGCAGTACTTATATTTTAAGGAAATGACACTATCCTAATCCTTGCTTTTATCTTTTGCCTTGCAGCCAATCACAGCACCTTTTCTTTGCTGACGCCTTCTTCTTCTTGACAACGGCTCATGAACTTCTTCTTCTTGAACGGCTATACTCTTCTTCTTCTTCTTCTTTTCTTCTTCTTCTCGTGTTTGCCACTGGTAAGACGCTTCTTGTATTGAATGCCAAAGTCTTCTTCTTTCTTTGTATGGAAGCATGTCGGGACAACTTCTGATAAAACGACTGAAAGAGTTCGAACAAGCGCTTAACTGATGAGATTGTCTTCTTCTTTTGAGCTTCTTCTTCTTTTCTTCTTCTTCTTCTTCTTCTTCTTCTTCTTCTTCTTCTTCTTCTTCTTCTTCTTCTTCTTCTTCTTCTTCTTCTTTTCTTCTTCTTCTTCTTCTTCTTCTTCTTCTTCTTCTTCTTCTTCTTCTTCTTCTTCTTCTTCTTCTTCTTCTTCTTCTTCTTCTTCTTCTTCTTCTTCTTCTTCTTCTTCTTCTTCTTCTTCTTCTTCTTCTTCTTCTTCTTCTTCTTCTTCTTCTTCTTCTTCTTTTTCTTCTTCACAATAGATTGTACCACGTCATTTATTTTTTTTCTTCTTCTTCTTCTTCTTGTATGCCCTTTCTATGAGATTGTCTGTCAGCTTCTTTCTTCTTTATTTCATAATAATTGATTACTAGAGTATGTCTGTCAGCCATTACCACGCCCAAACTGTTAATTAATCTGATTTTGATTTCAAAGTGATCATTGTTTAATTCCGAATTGTGTTTAAGTCTTCAGCACTTCAGTACTACTGCTGAGTGGGATTTTTTTGCAGTTGGCAGTCTATCCATTCCACGGCCTTATATAATGTACTAGAGTAAATGATTACGGGTGACAATCTTCTGTTTGAAGATGGGACACACATGTAATTTGAACAACGCCGATCTGGTTGTTCTTGTTCTTGTATTTTAAGATCTAATAAGAGAGCACCACTTTGCATCTAATAAGACAAAGCTTTAGTCAATAAATTCCGATAGCTTTTTAAACGTGTACTAAATTCATATACAGTTACCTTGTTCCAGGAGAGGAGGGTTGGTTGTCCAAGAGGCAAGGTGCCTGCTTCTCAACCAAAAGGTCATGGGTTCAAGACCTGACGGTTGAAAATTATGAATTATAAATTTTCAAATAAAACCTGACCCCCCCCCTGGTCTAGATAGGTGTATCAACGTCTAATATTTTCAGAGATGGGTGGTGAAAAGTAGGTCATTTGTGCGGATCACAACACTGAGCACGTTAAAGATCCCTTGGCTGTTTACATGGCAGTTTGAGGGCAAAATAAATAATCCAAGCAAAACTCCCGAGATTACCTTAGTTGTGGATGTGGGTCAAATCAAAATCAAATGAATATCTTAATATTATGTTTATCTTATCTTGTCTTGTGATATGTCCCTTGCCTCACTGTTTGTCTTGTCTTGTTTGTGGGTCTTGCTGCTTGTCTTTTCTTGTTTTACTTTTGTCTTGTTTGTCTTGTCTTGTCTTGTTTTGTCTTGTCTTGTACGGGGTGAATTTGAGTTAAACAATGTTTGTTTTGTCTTGTCTGTCTTGTCTTGTCTTTTCTTGTTTTCGTGTGGATGATTGACCTATTGTTGGGGAATCTGGTAGGTCCTACTTTTCCTTTTCACTCTTAACCTTTTTAATTTTAATCTTCACAGCTTCCTCGTAATTCACTCTGAGATTACCATAAAATGGTGGACGGAATTCTTTAAACAAATGTCAAATGTCTTCTCATCGGCTAATCAACAACATCGACATTCCTGATTCCACCATTGAAGCTGACATGACAACGTCAGAAGATGGAACGACGTCACACATTGAAGCCATTGAAAATAACACCACCCGCAGTTCTTCTGTGTTCCATCTTCTTTGTAGGTGAAATCTCTCTAAAGATGTCTCCTCTTACGCTAATGGTGTCGACTCTGAACGGGGTTTTGCTTTTTGACGTCGTCATCTCTCTCTCTCTGCCAGAGTTGGGACTGTTCTCTCTCTCTCCACCTGGCACTGTCATATCACGAAGAGCTCTCTCTCTCCTCTCCAGGTCTGTGTTTATGTGAAGTCTCTGCTCTCAATTTTCTAGATCTCTCTCTCTCTTTTCTCTCTCTACGTCCCTGGTCCAGATCTCCACCTCTCGGAGATGCATGCGCTATTTTAAAATGTTCTAGTTTTTTTTAAGAATCCCAATCCTCTTTCGTTTTTGTCTTAAATGAGACCTGCATCGTTTTGAACCTGAGAGATCATTGAAACGGCCACCATCAACGCTTACTTGCCTCAGATGACGGAACCCAGTTGCGTGCACCTGTGGCATTTGAGGGGACCACATAGATACAATGAGTGAAGAGGAGCAACCCCCCCCATTTAATGTCAAAGCTCGCTTAACCTCATTATTAAGTTAGGTTTGCTGACAGTCATTTGTCAGTTCTATAATATACTTCATGTCGCTCCAAAGAATGACTTCAATCATGGCGAAAATATGAAAATGCGAAAATGCAGTACTTATATTTTTAGGAAATGACACTATCCTAATCCTTGTTTTTATCTTTTGCCTTGCAGCCAATCACATACAGCACCTGATTTCTTTGCTGACGCCCGTCTACTGGACAACGGCTCATGAACTTCAGGGGAGCCGAACGGCTATACACTCACGGGGGAGAATTCATGAGAGGTTCAAGTCGTGTTTGCCCACTGGTAAGAAGTTTGTGGAAAATGTATTGAATGCCAAAGTACAAATTTCACTTATTTTGTATGGAAGCATGTCGGGACAACTCTGATAAAACGACTGAAAGAGTTCGAAACAAGCGCTTCAACTGATGCCAGGATGTCTCATACGGGGATAGTCTGAGGGAAGGAGCCTCATTACGTCTCCTTTTCTTCTTCTTCTTCTTCTTCTTCTTCTTCTTCTTCTTCTTCTTCTTCACTTCTTCTTCTTCTTCTTCTTCTTCTTCTTCTTCTTCTTCTTCTTCTTCTTCTTCTTCTTCTCTTTCTTCTCTTCTTCTTATTCTTCTTCTTCTTCTTCTTCTTCTTCTTCTTCTTCTTCTTCTTCTTCTTCTTCTTCTTCTTCTTCTTCTTCTTCTTCTTCTTCTTCTTCTTCTTCTTCTTCTTCTTCTTCTTCTTCTTCTTCTTCTTCTTCTTCTTCTTCTTCTTTTCTTCTTCTTTTCTTCTTCTTCTTCTTCTTCTTCTTCTTCTTCTTCTTCTTCTTCTTCTTCTTCTTCTTCTTCTTCTTCTTCTTCTTCTTCTTCTTCTTCTTCTTCTTCTTCTTCTTATTCTTCTTCTTCTTCTTCTTCTTCTTCTTCTTGTTCTTCTTCTTCTTCTTCATCTTCTTCTTCTTCTTCTTATTTCTTTGTTCTTCTTCTTCTTCTTCTTCTTCTTCTCATTTCTTATTTTCTTCTTCACAATAATTGACCACGTCATTACTAGAGTATGTCTGTCAGCGGACACTCATTGCCCAAACTGTTAATTAATCTGATTTTCATTTCAAAGTGATCATGTGTTTAATTCCGATGTGTTTAAGTTTCAGCACTTCAGTACTACTGCTGAGTCATTTTTTTGCAGGGCAGTCTATCCATTCCACGGCCTTATATAATGTACTAGAGTACAATGATTACGGGTGACAATCACTGTTTGAAGATGGGAACCATGTACATTTGACAACTTGATCTGGTTGTTCTTGTTCTTGTATTTTGTTTAAGCTGATCTAATAAGACAAAGCTTTAGTCACATAAATTCCGATACGAACGTAAACGTGTACAAAATTCATATACAGTTTCCTTGGGGGAGGAGAGGAGGGTTGTTGTCCAAAGACAAGTTACCTGCTTCTCAACCAAAATGTCATGGGTTCAAGACCTGACGGTTGAAAATTATGAGTTATAAATTTTCAAATAAAAACCTCACCCCCCCCCTGGTCTAGATAGGTGTATCAACGTCTAATATTTTCAGAGATGGGTGGTGAAAAGTAGGTCATTTGTGTATCACACCACTCTGAGCACGTTAAAGATCCCTTTTCATGGCAGTTTGGGGCAAAATAAATAAATTCAAGCAAACTCCCTAGATCATTTTGTTTTGATGTGAATCAAATCAAATATCTAATGTTATCTTATCTTGTCTTGTCTAATTCTTTCATTGTCTTGTCTTGTCTTGTCTTTCATTCTTGTCTTGTCTTGTCTTGTCTTGTCTTGTCTTGTTTTGTTCTTGTCTTGTTTTGTCTTGTCTTGTCTTGTTTTGTCTTGTCTTGTCTTATTTTGTCTTGTCTTGTCTTGTCTTGTCTGTCTTGTTTTGCTTGTCTTGTTTTCAGTGGATGATTGACGATTGTTGCTGGTAGGTCCTACTTCTTTCCTTTCACTCTTAACCTTGCACATAATTTTAATCTTGCAGCTTCCTCGTAATGCACTCTGAGATTACCATAAATGGTGGACGGGTAAGTTCTTTTAAAACAAATGTCTTGTTTTGTCTTAGCCTACTGTAAGGTTTTATTTTGGAAAAAAAACATCGAGTTAAGACTTGTTATGTTTGATAACATTTGAAAATAACACATTTCTCTCCATCTTCTTTGTAGGTGAAATATTAAAGATGTCCCATTACGCTAATGGTGTCGACATGAACGGGGTTTTGCTTTTTGACGTCGTCATACGAGGCAAAGTGCCAGAGTTGGGACTGTTAGAGGAAGTCCACCTGGCACCATATCACGAAGAGTACATTCAGACCGGTCCAGGTATGTGTTTATTGAAGTCGTGCTCAATTTTCTAGATTTAAAAAATTTTAAAACCACGTCCCTGGTCCAGATAGGGGTTCACATCCGTCGGAGATGCATGCATAAAAAAAGGTCCCGTGCAAAATCCCAAACACTTTTCGCACATGAAAGATCCCTTGGTTGTTTGCAGGGCAGGCAAAATTTAAAAGTCCTTCCAAAAAAACCCTGAGATCAGATCACCTTATTAGTGTGTCCATGTTTTTTTAGTGTGACGTCCGTGACCTAGAGGTAAGGTTTTTTGGACTTTGGATCATAGGATCCTGAGTTCGAAACCCTAGCAATGCTAGGTCTGACAGTGTGTTCTTTGAGAAGGACAGTGAACAGGCATTCGATTTGGGTGCAAATGGGTACCAGCAACAGCTTGAGAGTAAAGGACCTGCGACAGGTTAGCCTGTCCTAGGGGATTATTATCATTTCTCTCCAGAAGAAACCGTGATTATTCCGGCAAGGCAGGCCGGACGTTGTGGCCCTTCCTCACATCCAGGACTATAGAAAACACTATCTTGGATCTATGTCCTTAATGGTCTTGAAGAAACTTTCTTGTGCAGTTTGCATGAATTATGTGCCACTCATCTCATTGTTCATTATTTCATTGTTCACAGGAACTGTGCCCCACTCATCCCATATGGTCCTTTCACTTTGTATTACATTCTTTCATTGACCTGTGTGCCCACTCATTTCATACAAACACTAGCTTGGGAGTAAAATATGTTCATTTCATTGTTCAGACTGTGTGTATCCCATATGTTCCAGGAGGTGATAATTATCATTTCCTATTCATGTTTCACGCTATAGTTCATTTCATTGTTCACAGGAACTGTGTACAGCTTTATGTTCATGAAGGGCTATGAAGCAACTTTTCATATGTTCCGTTTGTTCAAGAACTGTGTGCCCACTCATCTCATATGTTCATTCTTTCATTGTTCACAGGAACTTGTATGTTCTCTCTCATATGTTCATTCTTTCATTTGTTCACAAGAACTGTTTCATTCATCTCAGGAACTGATTATTGTTTTACAGGAACTGTGCACGCTCATCTCATATGTTCATTGATTTCATTGTTTTACAGTGAACCATCATGTATGCCCATTCATCTCATATGTTATTTTTTTCATTGTTTTACAGGAACTGTTCTATTCGTATGTTATTTTTTTCATTGTCTTCACATTGTGTACGCCCATTCATCTCATATGTTATTTTTTTCATTGTTCACAGGAACTGTGTACGCCCATTCATCTCATATGTTAATTGATTCATTGTTTTTACAAGAACTGTGTACGCCCATTCATCTCATATGTTATGTTTTTCATTGTTCACAGGAACTATGTACGCCCAATCATCTCATATGTTCTTTTCATTGTTCACAAGAACTGTGTACGCCCTATTCCATCTCAGCGCTGTATGTTCATTGATTCATTGTTCACAGGAACTGTGTACGCCTACTCATCTCGTATGTTCCATTGATTCATTGTTCACAGGAACTGTGTACGCCTATTCATCTCAATTCCATGTTCATTTTTTTCATTGTTCACATGAACTCTATACGCCCATTCATCTCATATGTTCCATTGATTCATTGTTCACAGGAACTGTGTATTCCATGCCCATTCCATCTAGTCTATATGTTAATATTTTCATTGTTCTATTCCAGGAACTGCATTCCACTTTAGCCCACTCATTCATACTGTTCACGCTATTAATATTTTCATTGTTGACAGGAACTGTGTACGCCCATTCATCTCATATGTTAATATTTTCATTGTTCTACAGGAACTCTGTACGCCCACTCTATCTCGTATGTTCAGCGCTGATGAATTCACCATGCCTTATGCCTGGAACCATACCATCACCTATGATGACACGTTGGGCCAAATGCCGTTTTTTCCAGTTCAACGGTTGAACACCAAGGGTCACCATGTTGAAATATTGCCAGACCAAAAGTCAGTTCGGTTCCATTATCGAAGCTTCCATTGGCCCAGGTAGGTTTCAGGAAATAAATGTCTGGCAACAATTCCATGAGCTTTCCATGGTTCTATTAAACATGCTACGTAGGAATTCAAGACAAATGCTATTCTATTCTTTGATATTCTTATTCTATTCATTCCATTTTAGTTTTGTATCCATTCTTTTCCATTTCATTAGATTCTATTCTATCCACTATTCATTCTATCCATTCCATTTTATTCCATTACATTCCATGCTATTCCCATGCTAGTCTATTCCATGTATTCTAGTCTATTCCATGCTAGTCTATTCCATGATTTCTATTCCATTCTAGTCTATTCATGCTAGTCTATTCCATTCTATTTCTATTCCATTCTTTCTATTCCATTCTGTTCCATTCTATTCCATTCTTCTTTCTATTTCCATTCTATTTCCATTCTGTTCTATTCCCTTCTTCCATTCTCTTCCACTTCCTTCTATTCTCTTCTTTTCTCTTCCATTCCATTCTGTTTCCTTCTATTCTGTTCCATTCCTTTTTATTCCACTCTATTCCAATCTATTTCATTCTATTCCGTTCCATTCCATTAAATTATATTTCATTCCATTTATTTTCATTCTGTTCCATTCTATTGTCTTCCATTCTATTCCATTCTATTTCATTCCATTCCATTCCATTCTGTTCCATTCCCTTCCATTCCAAAGGAAACCCAAGCAACAAGTGCCCACCAGGCTTCCTACACAACCAGCAAAGTTCTTACTGCCAAGGTCAGTTGTTTGTCAATGAGCCGATTGTCGCTTTGGCTGAAATAAAATCGTACCAAACCATGATTAATGAGAAAGAGAGATCTTGGAAATCTTGTCCTTAGAATTTTTAAAATTATAATTTAAACTAATTGTCCCTGTGAACAGTCACTGGATTCTAGATCTAAACTAGTTTGTTCAATCCAACTTTGCCAATTCAAGGACAACCACCATGTGCCATATGTTTTATTTTTATTTTATTCATAGATCGGATATTTCGCTATTAAATTAAAGGAATGAGGGATACGAATAAGGCATAAATTCAATTCTGTTGGGTCATCTTAACCTAAATGCGTCATTGTAAACTACTTTTCAGCCATTTTTGTAACTCCTATCTTTTTTTCAAATGTAATTGTTTATCGTGTATTTTTTAATTATCTTTTTCAACACAATATGTCTCTACCACCTTTTTTTTTATCCAAAACTCCTCTTCTTTTTTTTTTTTTTTTGCTTCTGATTTACTTGAAGATGATATAGTATTTTTCTTGTTCATGCTCGTGGTGCTTGGGAAGCACATAAGGCCGACCTATAGCGTCCCGTTTTAATTCGAAATTGGTTGGTTGGCGGGACGGCTACTGGTAGGTCCCACCTCTACTCTCCCTATCCCTCTTTCATCTTGTTGTTTCCTCCTAATTCGCCCTGAGATCTCTCTGCATACGAGAAAGATGGGGTAAATTTCAATCAATCAATCAATCAATCAACCAATCAATCATTCAATCAGTTGTTGAAAAGATTTCTTTCAACATGAGCCGTCGTGATCTGACATTTTCCCCACTCTTCCTCTGTTGGCAGATAAAGACGAGTGCGAAAGAGCCAACCCTTGCAGTCACGGCTGTCACAACACGCCTGGCAGCTTTGCCTGCTCTTGTCCGTCTGGATTCACACTGACGTCTGATGCCAGGGATTGCCACGGTAACGTGAAGAATGAAGAGAGAAGAAGTGGAAGAGAGATAGAAAGACATGAGAAAAAAAGAGTGAGGAACTGAAGAAAGAAAGAATTCAAAAAAGGAAAAAAAAGAGTGAGGAACTGAAAAAGAAAGGAATTCAAAAAAGGAAAAAAACTGGAGTGAGGAACTGAAGAAAGAAAGAATTCAAAAAAGGAAAAAAAGAGTGAGGAACTGGAGAAAGAAAGAAATTCAAAAAGGAAAAAAGAGTGAGGAACTGAAGAAAGAAAAAATTCAAAAAGGAAAGAAAAAAAAAAGAGGAACTGAAGAAAGAAAGAATTCAAAAAAGGAAAAGAAGAGTGAGGAACTAAAAAAAACGAATTCAAAACAGGAAAAAAAAAGTGAAGAACTAAAAAAAAAGAAAAAAAAGACTTAAAGAAAGAAAAAAGAGTGAGGAAGGGAGGAAAGAATGATAGAAAGGAAAAGAGAAAGAAATACCATGCATCACTACAAAGTTTCATAAATTTACTTTTCAATATTATTTTCGCAAAAGATGAAAAGTGGAGTTAAGTTCTAAAATTGTGTAAAACAAATTCCGTTTTTAATTAAAAGATTAGATTATTTAAAATTCAAAATTGGTTAACATTCAGTGGTTAACATCAGAAAGGTATCAAAAGGTAAAAATAATCACTTTATTATGATAATGATAACAATAATGATAATAATAATACTAATAATAATGCTAATAATAATGATGATAATAAAAGATGATTAAAATAAAAAATAATACTAATAATAATGCTAATAATAATAATAATAATAATAATAATAATAATAATAATAATAATAATAATAATAATAATAATAATAATAATCATAACGATAGTTCATTATCAAAGCCTTTCACCCCTTCTTCCCACAGTATTGTCAATGGTTTCAATTCCAGGTCTTGCCCATAGTTCTTCATTTCTAACTCTGTCTTGCCATTTAATTCTCAAGATCCTTCCAAGACACCCATTGACAAAGGATTGAAGTCTGAAAATTGTCCCTAAAACGGTCTTCTATATAAAAGAACAGAAGTGACATTTGACTCGAAAAGTCTTATCTTTGTGCCAAGCGTGATAATTAGATGATGATAATAATAATAATGATGAAATTAATAATAATAATAATTATAATAATAATAATAATAATAATAATGATAATAATGCTACAACTCACTTTTGACGACTCACATTATTTGCCAAGACATCAACGAATGCAGTACTGGTATCGCTGACTGTCTGTCTACTCAAGACTGCCTCAACAGAGACGGCTCTTTCCTCTGTGTTTCTAAGTGTTCCCCGGGCTTTGAGCGCGATGAGACCGTAGACACTTGCATTGGTATGTATGCAATATTTGTTTTCTTGTTTATTGATTTGATTTCATTCACCCATGTCCACAGCTGAGGTGATCTCTGGGGTTTTAGTAGGATTTTAATTTGCCCAGACTGCCCTGTAAACAGCCAAGGGATCTTTAACGTGCACAGTGTTGTTGTTATCTGCTCACGTGATCTCCTTTTTATCATCCGTCTCTCGATGGGACTAGGTGTCAATCCTCCTACCTGTGACCAAGGGTGGTAGATTTGCTCGAAAAACTCTAGACAATTTTTGCAGCCGTTGACAGGGTTCGAATCCACTACCTTTTGGTTGAGAGGCTGACACCTTGCCTCTGGACTAACGAGATCCCCCGTTTCTGGTAGAAAAAGGGTGGAAATGGGGAGGAGAGGCATAATCAAAACATTAGATTAATTCTTTAAGAGATTTTCCTGATATGTCCAACTGTTACTAGTGTTACTCATATCCTTTCCTGACACAAAGGAGGCTTAGGGAGTGACATCAAAATTAATAAATGACAAAAAGCGACAACTCCAAAAAACGAAAAGGATAAAACACGTGACGTTTCTGGTACAATAGTCTCGAGACAAATTCACAGTATATGAGTGACAACAAAAATTCATATTCTACGGGTGGCAATAAAATTCACATTCTACGGGTGACAACAAAAATTCCCAGTCTATGTGTGACAACAAAAATTCCCAGTCCACGACAACAAAATGTGACAACAAAAATTCCCAGTCTATGTGTGACAACAAAAATTCCCAGTCTATGTGTGACAACAAAAATGACAGACAAAAATTCCAGTCCGTGTGACAACAAAATTCAGTCCACGTGTGACAACAAAAATTCCCAGTCTATGTGTGACAACAAAATTTCCCAGTCTATGTGTGTGACAACAAAAATTCCCAGTCTATGTGTGACAACAAAATTCCCAGTCCACGTGTGACAACAAAAATTCCCAGTCCATGTGTGACAACAAAAATTCCCAGTCTATGTGTGACAACAAAATTCCCAGTCTATGTGTGACAACAAAAATTCCCAGTCTATGTGTGACAACAAAATTCCCAGTCTATGTGTGACAACAAAAATTCCCAGTCCATGTGTGACAACAAAAATTCCCAGTCTATGTGTGACAACAAAAATTCCCAGTCTACGTGTGACAACAAAAATTCCCGGACGTGTCAGATTTTCCCACTGTGACAGGCAAAAATTCCCAGTCTATGTGTGACAACAAAAATTCCCAATCCACGTGTGACAACAAAATTCCCCCAACATATGTGTGACAACAAAAATTCACAATCCACTGTGTGACAACAAAAATTCATGAAGTCGGATGACAACAAAAATTCACATTTTTTGGATGACAACAAAAATTCACAGTCCCACGGATGACATTTTTTGTGAAATTCAAGCAAAATTAGTCCACGGATGACAACATGAATTCAAGCTAGTCCACCTGTTGCATTTTTTGTGAAGTCAAGTCCACTGGATTTGACAATTAAATTTGTAAAATACGGATACACCAAAAATGTGCATTTCGACGTCGTTTGGCAATCGTGCATTTGACGACAGTTGATGACTTTGTCGGGGAGGGAAGGGGCTGGTAAAGTGACATCAAACAACAGCCAAGACTTGTTGCATCGTCATAATAGCATATTATGTGTTCCTTTCTGTTTTTATATCTATGTCATATGTGTATGTGTATGTGTATGTGTATTTGTATGTGTATGTGTATGTGTTTTGTATGTGTATGTGTATACCTGTATGTGTAAGTGCATGTGTATGTCTTCCTGTATGTGTATGTGTATGTGTATGTTTATGTGTTTGTGTATGTGTATATGTATGTGTCAATAGTAAATATAGATCTAGATACCATATACACAAACGGACGTGTCAGATTTTGTCACTGTGATGAGGCAAGAAGAAGCTATTGTGTCTCCCCATAAGAATCGACTCTTTAAATGCAACATACTGAGGACGGACTTACAGTCCCATTGCATTTTCTGTGAAGTTAAGCTATCCTGTTGCATTTTTTGTGAAGTCAAATAGCCACTGTTGCATTTTATGAAGTCAAGGTAGCGACTGTTGCATTTTTTGTGAAGTCAAGCTAGCCACTGTTGCATTTTTTGTGATTTGTTGCATTTTTATGAAGTCAAGCTAGCCACTGTTGCATTTTTTGTGAAGTCAAGCATTGTTGCATTTTTATGAAGTCAAGCTAGCCACCTGTTGCATTTTTTGTGAAGTCAAGCTAGCCACTGTTGCATTTTAAAGGGTTAATTAGCGTTGTAAAATACGGATACATGAATAAATCGTCATTTATGACAAATCGTGCATTTGTAGCAGCGTGTCTTTTGGCCGAAACTACTGTGTAACGTTTCATCAAACAACCGAATGACTATCTACACACGTATAATAGCATATTCTCCCTTCCTTTCTGTTTTTATCTGACGTCACACTGTGTGATGTCTGTATAAGTGTTTAGATATTCCTCGTTCGCTGTTTTGACGAAGAAGTATACCCGAAAAAAGTGACACGCTTGTATTATCTTCCTTTGTGCAGTTGTCATTCATTGTCTGTTTTTCGTGTTTAGATCAATGTGTCAAAGAAGATATAATAACAGTCCTCATTGTCGTTTATGACTTTTCATCCCGTCTGTTTGTCGTGTTTGTATCAATGTGTCAAAGAAGATATAATAACATAAGTTTGGTAACATTTCATTTCACAGCTAACGTTGTGTTCCAATGTTCCAGTGTGTGGGCGGTTTGGCAGGTGCTACTGGTAGATCCTACTTCTTTTCTGTCACTGTTTTACTTGTCCTTCACTTTGTTGCCATGTCCTCTTAATTCATCTTGAGATCACCGAAAATGGTGGGCACGGTAAACTGCAATGAAACAAAAGAAATAATGTTTTGTAACTTTTATTTTTACCCAGACATCAACGAGTGTGTGGCGAATCCCAATGTTTGTGAGCAGACCTGTCAAAACCTTGTGGGCAGCCATAGGTGTTCTTGTTTGAACGGGTTTAGACTGGAAGAACATGGCAGATGTACCGGTAAGGTCTCTTTATCTGTGCATCTCGCTCTCGCTCTCCCTCTCTCTCTCTCTCTCTCTCTCTCTCTCTCTCTCTCTCTCTCTCTCTCTCTCTCTCTCTCTCTCTCTCTCTCTCTCTCTCTCTCTCTCTCTCTCTCTCTCTCTCTCTCTCTCTCTCTCTCTCTCTCTCTCTCTCTCTCTCTCTCTCTCTCTCTCTCTCTCTCTCTCTCCCTCTCTCTCTCCAATCTCTCTCCCTTCACTCTCCCAATCTCTCTCTCTCTCTCTCTCTCTCTCTCTCTCTCTCTCTCTCTCTCTCTCTCTCTCTCTCTCTCTCTCTCTCTCTCTCTCTCTCTCTCTCTCTCTCTCTCTCTCTCTCTCTCTCTCTCTCTCTCTCTCTCTCTCTCTCTCTCTCTCTCTCTCTCTCTCTCTCTCTCTCTCTCTCTCTCTCTCTCTCCTCTCTCTCTCTCTCTCTCTCTCTCTCTCTCTCTCTCTCTCTCTCTCTCTCTCTCTCTCTCTCTCTCTCTCTCTCTCTCTCTCTCTCTCTCTCTCTTCTCTCTCTCTCTCTCTCTCCTCATCTCGAAATCTCGAGTAGATATAATGAGGAGCCACTACACTCTCCACAGAGATGCAAATCATTTATCTGTGGTGGAAAGATAATGCTGCTATGCTGTCACAGTTGCGGGAAATTGCGGAATCCTTTCCGTGCATCTCAGCAACGTCGTTGCCATCAGAGAAATTATTTTCGAAAACAGGAGAACTCGTCGTCTCCCATTGCAGAAGTTGTTTAAAACATAGCAACATCAAAAATTATTGTTTCTAAATAAAATAAAAACTTAGATGTATAAAGCCCATTATTAATGATCATTTTATCTCTTTATTGTAATTATCATTAGATAAAGACAAGTAGTGAGGCAAGGGGCATGTCGGAAGTTATTAATGACACAAGATAATATGAAATCCCCATAAGAATAAAGACGAGACAAACACAAGGAATAGACAAAAAAATCCTGGTCACCATGGGGATCGAACCCGCGACCTCTGCGTCGGCACCCATCGCCTCGCCATGAAAAGAAAGCTAACTTTTGGGAGCGTAGTTAGCTCGGTTGGTAGCACGCTTTCTTTTCATGGCGAGGCGATGGGTGCCGACGCAGAGGTCGCGGGTCCGATCCCCATGGTGGCCATGCTTTTTTTCTGTCTATTCCTTTGTGTTTGTCTCGTCTTTGTTCCTATGGGGCTTTCATATTATCTTGTGTCATTACTGTAATTATCGTTAGTAAATTACATTTGAATTTCTATTTTTTCTTAATTGGCACCTGGGTGTTTCCTCTTAATTCACACCGACATCACCACCACCACCACATATTATGGTGGAAGGGGAAAAGTTCAAAGTCAGTGAAACAGAAACCATTCTGATGTATTAGATAACTTGTATCAATCGAGTTATTTTTTCTTTCTTGTTTTGCCATTACGTTGCTGCAGACGTTGACGAGTGTGCGCTGAACACCAGGTACTGCTCGCATAACTGCACCAACACCCGCGGCAGTTACCACTGCTCCTGCCCCGCTGGTTACCGGTTGTTGAACGGCCGCATGTGTCAAGGTAAGACAGACAAAGGTGGTTTTTCAAATTTAGGGGCATGGTTGTCACGAGGCAGGGTGTCGGCCTATCAACCAAAAGGTTGCGGGTTTAAGCCTAGCAGTTTGAAAATTTTCTCAAGTTTTTCGGAGGAAATTTACCCCTGTGGTGCCAGGAAAGTGGATCGACACCTTGTCACATCGGAGACAGATGATAAAAAAGGAGGTCCCATATGCAGATCACGACACTCTGTGCATGTTAAAGATCCTTTGGCCTTTTTTTTTTTTACAAGGCAAACCGTGCAAAATTACAAAATCTTACCAAACACCCTGAGATTACCTTAGATGTGGATGTGGGTAAAATCAAATAAAAAGTGAATCTTTTTGTTAGAGTTGTCACTTTTATTTCTTTTCTTTTTTGTTGTCGCTTTTTGACTTGGCCCCATTGTAGTTCCGTTGTGTTCTAAGAGGGACTCGGTAGTCCAGGGGCAAAGGTATCGGCCTCAACCAAAAGGTAGTGGGTTTGAGCCCCGCCAACAGTTGAATAATTTTCTCGAGTTTTTCCAAGCAAACCCCCCCCCCTGGCCCAGGAAAGTGGATCGACACCTAGCCCCATCGGAGACGGATGATAAAAAAGCGATCCCGTGTGCAGATCACAACACTCTGTGCATGTTAAAGATCCCTTCATTTTTTTACAGGGCAGTCTAGACAAAATTAAAAATCTTCCAAACACCCCGAGATCACCTGAGTTGTGGAGGTGGGTAAATCAAATCAATTTTTTAAAATCCTTTGTGTTCTATCTAATAGTAATGGGCTATAGTAGTAATGTAGCGCCGGTGGCCGAGCGATTAGGCGCCGGATGGGGATCATGAGGCCCCGAGTTCGAATCCTAGCAAAGCCAGGTCTGACATTGTGTTCCTTGGGAAAGACACTTAACACGAATTTTCCCCACTCTACCCAGGTGCAAATGGGTACAAGCACTAGCTTTGGGAGTAAAAAAACTTGCGTCAGATCAGCGTCCTGGCCAGGAACTGATTATTGTCACCTGTTCCGCTTCACGCTATAGAAACCGGGATAAGCTCCGGCTCTATGGGCCTTAAGACTCTTGAAGGAAGTTTACAATAGTAGTAATGATGCTAATGGTTGGTTTTATGTTTCAGACATAAATGAGTGTTATGAAGGCAGACACAACTGCGCGCAGAGTCAAGAGTGCGTGAACGTTGAAGGGGGCTTTCAGATGCATTGCGCTGTGTCCTGCGGGTTTCAGAGAATGGAGTCTGGCACGTGCCAGGGTAAGATGAGCTTGAGGAAGTAGTCTTTTCTTTTCATCTTATAACTTACTTAGGTCACAATTTGTTACAAGTTATCGTATTAATGATAATAATTATGATGATGATAATAATAGGGAGCTCTTGTATATCCATTTTCTATACTTTTTTTATAATTATTAGTATTATTTTTATTATTATTATTATTTTATTTTTTTTTTTATAATTATTATTATTATTATTATTATTATTATTATTATTATTATTATTATTATTATTATTATTATTATTATTATTATTATTATTATTATTATTATTATTATATCATTATTATGGGCCAGAGGCAAGGTGTCAGCCTTTTGACCAAAAGGTCGTGGGGTCACATCCGGAAGGGTTGATTCTTTTTCTTAAATTTTTCGAGTAAACCCTAGCTCCGCTTCTCACGTTAGTTATAGGAGAGCATATTTTTTAATTTGTTTATCTTTTTGGCTACTGTTTTCGTACGGCAGATAAAGACGAGTGTTTCACACAGCAGCACAGATGCTTCTTCAATCAGCGGTGCATCAACATGGAGGGCGGCTACCGGTGTCAGTGTCCGAAAGGGTTCAAAACCAGAGGACCTGGACAGCCCTGCGTTGGTCAGTCAAAGCATTGAGTTTTTTGATTTTTTGGTTTGTTTGGGAGGGGGGTGTTCTTCTTTTCTTTTCTGTTTTTTTTTAAAATATAATATTATACAATACAAGCATGGTGTATTCCAGGTGAAATAAAGTACGAATGATAGATGTAATCAATACACGATCCTGAAGTTATTTTGTCAAATCAAAATCAAACTCAAGAAAATGAGGAAAATCAGGGGGGAAGAGGGAGGGGGAAATTAGCATTTTTTTGTTAATTTATATATATGAAATGGCATCTTAGGTGAATGACAATTCTACTCAAAGACGGAGAAACAATGAAATTTTCATTAATCAAAAATCACTTCTGATAGAAAAGTCCTCAAATGAAAATACTATTTTGATCATTTAGGAACTACATGTAAAGTATTATTACTCTTAGCTGCGTTTTGTTCGTTATTCCGGCTTTGAATCTGTAAGTCTGTATTTTACCTTGAAACGTACATTTGTATGTGCTATCTGTAATTTTTGTTTAAAGAAAGCCTAACTTCACGGCAAGCGCTCAGTGCAACGTATGGGGTGAAAGTCAGGAAACGCCATTCTAAGTTCACAAAACTACTGCCGTACATCTCTAGAAAGGCCATTCTGAGTTCACAAAACTACTGCCATACTTAGAAACGCCATTCTGAGTTCACAAAACTACTGCCGTACATCTCTGGAAAGGCCAGCGATCAGCAGACTTTTTGTTATTTACCTTAAAGTTAAATCACTACCAATGTTTTCTGGAATTATATAGGGCGTCGTGCAGGATTTGGTTGCGCGGCCAGTCTTTTTTATTATCAAGTAGGATTTAAAACGCCAGTTTTTTATTATTATTTAAAAGGATTGTTATTTAAATAAATATTTTGTTTCCTTCCTTCTTTTCCCCCTTCTTCATGCTGCGCTCAGAGAAATTGAACAGGTTTGTAATAACGGTACTTTAAATATTGTTTTTTTTTCTTTTCCCCTTCTTCATGGGCTCAGGGGTTTTGATAACGTGACAGCTTTTTGTTTGATTTAGTGTAACAAATCACACACAAAAATTTGATCATGGTTATTTCTGGGGAAATTTTAGTTTTTTTATTGTTTTTTATCATTTGCATAGAATGAAATTTTGTTTTTTATCCTTTGAATAGAAAGATTTTTTTTTGTTTTTTATCATTTGAGTAGAATTAATTTTTGTTTTTTATCATTTGAATTTGAATGAATTTTTGTTTTCACGTTTACGTTTATTGTTTACCGTTTCTCATTATGAAATGATTCTGTATGTTTTGCTTCATTTGCCTCCCACTTGCGTTGCTATATTTTGACTCTTGAAACAAATTTCCATTTGTTGATCTTTCCCAAAATTAAGTTGGGTTTTTTTTTTCATTGTATGTTCACCTCTCCTTTTATGAAATTATCGCCGGCAGTTGGCGGGAGATTCTGGTGGTATGTGCTTCTTGGAAGCCTGAGTCTCGATATAACTTACTGCTGGCTTACTTACTTTGAACCCGAGATCGACCTAAAGGTCATGAGCCCTTCGTTCCTATATAAACCGAACGCATTGTGAAGGTCGCTACGTCATTTATTTTTCTTGTTGTACGGTAATTGTTAATTGTAATGTTTGCCTAAATAGAAACCCTAGGTCAAAGGACGAGACGTCTAAAGGTTTGGGGCTGAAGTCCTGAGACACCGTTTCTGAGTTTGCAAAACTACCATTGCTCTTTTTCGCTACAAAGGCCAGTGATCGGCAGATGTTTTTTCTCATTTACCGTAAAAAGGGGTTTAATCAAGTTAAATTATCAATATTTCTGGAATATTACTAACGGAGCGTCGTAAGTTTAAATAAGTTTGTTGTGCGATTAGAGTATTTTTTTTCGATTTTGACAAGGTTGGCAACTTTGAGTAAATTTTTTACACAATGTGTAATACTTGACATATTTCAGTGTGTCAACAATCACTTGAGACTCTCAAGAAAATCCCGGACTCGGTGGTCCAGAGGCAAATTGTCGGCCTCTCAACCAAAAGGTAGTGGGTTCGAGCCCCGCCGATGGTTGAAAAGTTTCCTCTAATTTTTTCGAGTAAATTCTACCCCCCCCCCCCGGTAAGTGGGTCGACAACTAGTCCCATCAGAGACGGATGATAAAAAGGAGGTCACGTGTGCATATTACAACACTCTGTGGAAGTTAAAGATCCCTTCGGAAATATTATGTGTTATGATTTGTGTTGAAATGATACAAACTAAAGCTCTGAAGGTTTTTATATGAAAGAGATGTTCAGGAAAATTGTAGAGTAAGATTCCTGAAGGCCTTTATGGCCCATAGAGCATGACCTTATCCCGGTATCTACCGTGCAAAGTGGAACAGATGATAATAATCAACTTCTGAACATGACACTAATCTATTGCAGGTTTTTTACTGCCATGCTAGTGCTGGTACCCATTTTCACCTGGCTCGAGGGGATAAAAATGCATGTTACCTAAGTATCTTTCCCCAGGAACACAATATCAGACCTAGCGTTGCTGGGATTCAAACTCAAGACCTGGTGATCACAAACCCAGCAACCTGGCCACTAGGTCACCAAAGCTACCAGTTGTATTGTATGTTTTGGGGTTGTTGTTTTTCTGCCGCTTTGTGATAGTTTTAACGGTGGATTCTATCGACGAAGGTTTGTAATTAATTTATCTTGTATGTGTCAAATAGTGAGTTACGTCTTTTAAAACTCTTTCGTGTGCATATATATAATATATATATATATATATATATATATATATATATATATATATATATATATATATATATATAGATACATATATATATAGATATATATATATATAGATATATATATATATATAGATATATGTATATATATATATATATATATATATATATATATATATATATATATATATATATATAAATATTTGTATATATATATATGTGTATATAAATATATATATATATATATATATATATATATATATATATATATATATATATATTCAATTTTAATGAAACTTTTGTCCTTCATACCAAATTCATTTCCCTGCCCCGTCCTGCTCTGCCCTCCCATCCACACCCTCTCCCCCCTCCCAACATTTCAGACGTTAACGAGTGTCAAATTTATCCTGGCGTCTGCTCCTTCCGCTGTCGGAATACGCGTGGGAGTTACGAATGCATTTGTCCTCCAGGGCAGTTACGACTTGCCGATAGGAGATCCTGTGCTGGTCAGCTTGTCTGTTTTGTCTCTGTGTTTGTTTTATTTGTGTGTTTGTTTGTGTGTTTGTCCCTCTCTTGTTTTGGTTTTGCTTATTGTCGTTTTGTTTTTTGTTTTGTTTGTAGACTATAACTTGTTATAGTAGGTTCTGTATGTGTAGAAAAAGGTGGGGTTTTTTTTGCGTTTTTTTTAAATACTTAAGATACACTTTTTTGTTGAACACATACCCTTATAGCTCCTGTACACTGACTTGAAATTGAAAATTGAAAATGAGATTTTCTTTTGCATTAAAAAAAATAATAATAAAAATTCATTATCATAGTTTGTTGAAGAAATAAAAATTGTACTTGTAAAAAAAAAAATAGCTAAAAAGAAAGAAAAAATTCATCATAAAATATCTGGATTCAGAGAATACTTAAAAGAAAAAAAGAATAATAATAAAAGAAAGGAAAAGAAAAAGATCTCAGGAAAATTCATAAATTTGTATAAAGTAAATATTAGTAGAAATTATAATTCATAAGGCTGAAATATTAGTTTTGAACCTTTAACCTATAGCAACCTTGAACATGTTTGCATACTTGCAAGAACATTGACCTGTTAGTAAACATTGTAGCAATCTTGACCTCTTAGCAACCATGACTTGTAAGCAACCATGACCTGTTAGCAGTCTCTTAGCTCCTTTGACCTCTTATCAACCTTGACCTGTTAGCAAACTCTTAACAACATCGACCTGTAAGTAACCTTTAGCTTATTAGCAACCTTGAACATGTTAGCAACCTTGACGTGATAGCAACCTCCTTTTGTTAGCAATCTTGCAAGAATATTGACCTGTTAGCAACCTTGACCTCTTAGCAACCATGATCTGTAAGTAACCTTGCACATATTAGCAACCTTAACGTGATATCAGCATACTCCCATTAGCCACTTTATAGCAGCCTTGATCCGTTTGCAAGCTTATAACAGCCTTGACCTGTTAGCTTCATTAAAAAAAACCTTGACCCGCTAGCAACCTTATAGCAGCCTTGACCTGTTAGCAACCTCGTAGAAGAGAAGCATTGTAACCAATTTTACCTGTTGGCAACCGTGTAGCAACCTTGACTCGTTAGCAACTGTGTAGCAACCTTGACCCGTTAGCAACTGTGTAGCAACCTTGACCTCTTAACAACCTTGTAGCAACCTTGACATGTTAACAACCACCTTGACTTGCACCTTGACATGTTAACAACCACCTTGACTTGACTTGTTAACAACCACCTTGACAACAACCTTGTTGCAACCTTGACCTGTAAGCAACTGTGTAGCAACCTGACCCGTTTAGCAACCTTCTTGTAGCAACCTTGACCTGTTAGCAAACCTTGACCTGTTAGCAACCTTGACCTGTGTCATTGTTTGCTTCCAGGTCTGAGTTCCTGGAGCCCGTCCGCGTCATGCCGGCCACAGACGATGACGAAAGGGCGTTTGCCACTCCCCCGCGCCAGTTCCACCAGCAGTCTCGTCTGCGACGTCAGGAGGCGAAAGCACAAGACCACACGTCTCATACGGCGGTCACCAGTGAGATTAGCCTGCCCACCACCACTAAAACTTCTTATCCTGCGCCTGTCGAGCAGCGGAGGAGACGATTTTGGGAACTGAAAGGCTTCGCCATGCAGAGAATCCGAATCAGAATAGAAGAAAGATTAATACTAGATCTAGCATGTTCCAGGGCACGCACTATCGGGGCGTGGAGAAATCTGAAAAAAGTTACAATGGCAGTGATAATGATGATGATGATGATAATAATGATAATATTGATAATTATAATGATAGAACTAGAGCGCAAGGTGACGAAGCAGTGTACAAGTTTTCCGTGTGGAGGAATGGGCTCAAGCCAAGGCATAGAACACGAAGAAATGTCGGCGTTAAGAAAAGCTTGCCTTCCAGTTTGAGAAAGTGCTCAGTTGGATTTGAGCCGGATAAAACTTCTGATGGCGATAAATGTATAGGTGACTTATTATTACACGTTTGTATGTGAATTTTAATCTAATTTAAAGTATGGGTTTTCTTCTTCTTCTTTGTTTAGAACATAATTATTGTTCATGAATTTGATATAGTGTCCGGTATTTGTATGTTTGCTTGACTTCATTCATCTTCAAACACTCCTTTCTCATTCATAAATCTACCAAAGGGAGAGCGACATTTACTAGAAAATTAGAGAAAATTTCTGTCCGGGGATCTTAAAACTTCTTTGAAAATATGGACGAGAAATTAAGAAAAACAAATAAAATCACAAAAAGAAAAAATAAGTAAACAAATAGATTGAAAAGACCAAATATTTTTGGAAATCTTGTAGTTTATCAAACGAAAACCCTACCTGAATCACGTATAGCTGTAACTCCCAATCTTTCACATATGCTTGTCATCATCATTTTTTTTTACCGTATGTGTGTGTTTTACTTCTTGTTCTCATTTGTATTTGGGTTTTTTAATTTTATGTGTGTTACTCCTTGTTTTCATTTGTTTTTGGGTTTTTTTATAACTGTGACCAACACTTAAGTTTTTCTCATTCTTTATGTTCGATTTAAGGAAATAGGAAAGACGCTTAACAGGCATTTTCCCAACTCCACTCACGTGCAAATTGGTACAAGCACTAGATTGGGAGTAAAATACCTGCGTCAGACTAGCGTCGTAGCCAGGAGGTGATATTTGTCGGCTTTGAAAGAACTTGACTTAGGAAAATAGAGCCAGAAATGAAATATTGTTTTTCTTTAAAATTATGAATGACCAACTGTTTATTTATCCCATTAAATCAGCTTAAACTTGATTCAAGACCAACTAGATCGGGCTGTCAGTTATACACATGGTTCCAACTTCAAACATTGATTGTCACCTGCATTGGTTTTAGCCTAGTACAGTAAGGCTGTGGGAAGAAACTGCCAATAGAATTGTAACTTGAAGTAGCACTGAAGTCGTTAAAAACAGAATTGAACACATGACCTGAAAATCGAAACCGGATATAATGTTAAAAAAACAATTTGCGGTTACATTGAATGAGGAGTGCTGACAGCGCTGCTCGAGAATTGTGTTGGTTATTTGTGATGGTGATGAAGAAGTAGGAGAAATTGATTTATGAAGAAAAAAAAAAGGGGGGGGGTTGTCGCTGAGAAAAAAATTCATTTCATTTTAAAGTTGTCGTCCCACTGTCCTCATTTCTATGCATTTCCACATTTTTCATTATTTTATTTCAAACGCTGACCATCACAGGACACTCTATTTTTTTTTTTTTTTTGTCTTTGTTTCCTGAATGAATGTGGCTGATACGGCTACTAACCTTCTTACATTTTAGCCAATCAGTGAAATCCAACTCGAAAAAAAGGATTTCTGTTTGATGATAGAGATAAAGAAAATAGATTTATCATCTGTATCCCCCGCACACGTACAGACTCGCCCAAGTGATCATAATCGACTGCTGAGCATGCCATTTCATTCCATGTCCTTCTCAATTCTTTAGGAGCATACAATACAGTGGCCTGTTAGGCGCTTTGTACTAACATTCTGAAATGATTATTCTCTGCTTATAGCTGGGAGGGATGCTCATTCATATTTCATTCCATGTCCTTCTCAATTCTTTAGGGAGCATACAGTACAGTGGCCTGCTAGGCGCTTTGTACTAACATTCTGACATCATTATGCTCTGCTTATAGCTGGGGAGAGATGCTCCTTCACAGTTGAATCGAGTGAGGAAAGCAGAGTGAATTCGGCAGAAGAGACTCAGAGAAATTGGAGTAAAAATCTGAGATGCCCTTCTGGATTTTAACAAAAAATACCATCACATTTCGCCAGAAACGCCAGCAGTTTGGTTGGGGTGGGGTTTTTGGCCTTAGAACGGGTTATTTCAAGCGATATTGTCCATGTTTTCTGAATATTACGGCACAGGCTGTCTTGCAAGTCGGGATCAGTTTACATGGCCAGAGATTCTATTTTTTTTATCTAACACGGTTGGCAGCTGTGAATTTCTCACGTTCTATTTGTTTCTATTTTCCTTTTGTCTTCGCATGTGCTGCTTTCCTATTTATGCTTTTTCAATTTTTGGTTTGGTTTGGGATTTGATTTTAGTTCTGGTTCTGGGTTTGGTTTTGGACTTGGTTTGGTTTGGTTTAGGATTTGTTTTTGGTTTGGGGGAAGGGGTGGAGCTTTGTATCAACCATTGTTTTCTTTTTCTATTTGTACGTGGTTGGCAGGGTTCTACTGGTAGGTCTTACTTCTGTCCTTTCTTTCACTCTTTTACTCTCCTCTTTCATCTTATTCTCCTCTTGATTGACCCTTACATCACCGGATATGGTGGATGATGGATAGGGGGTGGGGAGGAATTTCAATAATTCAAATCAAAATGTGTTGTTGTTTTTTTAACTGTCCGTTTCAGACATAGATGAGTGTTCCCTGGGAAGACCGGTGTGTCAACACAACTGCACCAACATGCGTGGCAGCTACAGATGCACCTGTCCCCCCGGGTATCGGCTTTCAGTGGACGGCTACTCTTGTCAAGGTACTTTTCATCTTTCGTCCCTGCAAGTTTGAGTTTGAATGAGGAAATGTACGAAAGTGTCTGGTCCTTGAAGAAAAAGAATTGCTTCAGTTGCATCATTTATGAGAAATGATGAGTTTGAATGAGGAAATATACAAAAGGTGTTTGGTCCTTGAAAAAAAAATTGCTTCAGTTTCATCACCTATGAGAAATGATGAGTTTGAATGAGGAAATGTACAAAAGTGTTTGGTCCTTGAAGAAAAAGAATTGCTTCAGTTGCATCATTTATGAGAAATGATGAGTTTGAATGAGGAAATATACAAAAGGTGTTTGGTCCTTGAAAAAAGAATTGCTTCAGTTTCATCATTTACGAGAAATGATGAGTTTGAATGAGGAAAGGTATATGTCGTTGTGTGGAAAGGTGGAAAGGTAGTCATTGTGGTGGAAAGGTTGGTGGAAAGGTAGTCATTGTGGTGGAAAGGTTGGTGGAAAGGTAGTCGTTGTGGTGGAAAGGTTGGTGGAAAGGTAGTCATTGTGGTGGAAAGGTAGTCATTGTGTGGAAAGGTAGTCATGTGGTGGAAAGGTTGGTGGAAAGGTAGTCGTTGTGGTGGAAAGGTTGGTGGAGGTAGTCATGTGGTGGAAAGGTAGTCATTGTGGTGGAAAGGTGTCATTGTGGTGGAAAGGTAGTCATTGTGGTGGAAAGGTAGTCATTGTGGGAAAGGTAGTCATTGTGGTGGAAAGGTAGTCATTGTGGTAGAAAGGTTGGTGGAAAGGTAGTCATTGTGGTGGAAAGGTTGGTGGAAAGGTTGTGGTGGAAAGGTTGGTGGAAAGGTAGTCGTTGTTGGAAAGGTTGGTGGAAAGTCGTTGGTAGTCATTGGTGGAAAGGTAGTCATTGTGGTGGAAAGGTAGTCATTGTGGTGGAAAAGGTAGTCATTGTGGTGGAAAGGTAGTCATTGTGGTGGAAAGGTAGTCATTGTGGTGGAAAGGTTGGTGGGAAAGGTAGTCATTGTGGTGGAAAGGTTGGTGGAAAGGTAGTCATTGTGGTGGGTTTGTGGAAAGGTAGTCATTGTGGTGGAAAGGTAGTCATTGTGGTGGAAAGGTCAGTGGTGGAAAGGTAGTTGTGTGGAAAGGTAGTCATTGTGGTGGAAAGGTTGGTGGAAAGGTAGTCGTTGTGGTGGAAAGGTTGGTGGAAAGTCATTGTGGTGGAAAAGGTAGTCATTGTGGAAAGGTAGTCATTGTGGTGAAAAGGTAGTCATTGTGGTGGAAAGTCATTGTGGTGGAAAGGTAGTCATTGTGGTGGAAAGGTATTGTGGTGGAAAGGTAGTCAAAGGTGGTAGTCATTGTGGTGGAAAGGTAGTCATTGTGGTGGAAAGGTAGTCATTGTGGTGGAAAGGTAGTCATTGTGGTGGAAAGGTAGTCATTGTGGTGGAAAGGTAGTCATTGTGGTGGAAAGGTAGTCATTGTGGTGGAAAGGTTAGGTGGAAAGGTAGTCATTGTGGTGGAAAGGTAAAGTAGTCATTGTGGTGGAAAGGTTGGGTGGAAAGGTAGTCATTGTAGGAAAGGTGGAAAGGTAGTCATTGTGATGGAAAGGTAGTGATTGTGGGTGGAAAGGTTATTGTGTGGAAAGGTATCATTGGATGGAAAGAATTTCTCATTTAAAAATATCAAAAAGGTTCATTGTGGTGGAAAGGTTATGGAAAGGTAGTCATTGTGGTGGAGACAGCAGTCATTGTGGTAGCGGTCATTGGCATTGCAAACAAAGGGAGTGGGGATTGTGGTGGAAAGGTAGTCATTTTGGAAAGGTAGTCATTGTGGTGGAAAGGTAGTCATTGTGGTGGAAACAATGGAAAGGTAGTCATTGTGGTGGAAAGGTAGTCATGTGTCTAGTCATTGTGGTGGAAAGGTGTGGTGATGGTAGACATTGTGGTGGAAAGAGATAGTTGTTGTGGTGGAAAGGTAGTCAGTGGTGGGAAGGTAGTCATTGTGGTGGAAAGGTCTTGTGGTGGAGCCTCGTGGTGGAAAGGTAGTCATTTGATGGAAAGGTCCATTGTCTAAAGGTTGATGGAAAAGGTCAATAGTTGTTGTGGTGGAAAGGTAGTCATTGTGGTGGAAAGGTAGTCATTGTGGTGGAAAGGTAGTCATTGTGATGGAAAGGTAGTCATTGTGGTGTGGAAAGTCTCATTGTGATGGAAAGGTAGTCATTGTGATGGAAAGGTAGTCGTTGTGGTGGAAAGGTAATCGCTGTGGTGGAAAGGTCTCGTTGTGGGCAGGTTATAATATGGATGAAAGAATTTCTCATTTAAAAATATCAAAGCTTCATAAGCAGCTCTAGACAGCAGTCTGGTAGCGGTCATGGCATTGCAAACAAAGGGAGTGGGGAACCATTTTGTTCACAATATGCAACACAATCCATTCCTTTGGTACTGCATAGAAGTGTCTGCAAGACATGGTGACGAGATCCAGAACATTCATCTGGTAGTCTGGCATGTGTCTCTGTCTGCTAGAAGTGTCTGTCTCTGGTCTCTGTCTCTGTCTCTCTGCTCTCTCTCTCTCTCTCTCTCTCTCTCTCTCTCTCTCTCTCTCTCTCTCTCTCTCTCTCTCTCTCTCTCTCTCTCTCTCCCTCTCTCTCTCTCTCTCTCTCTCTCTCTCTCTCTCTCTCTCTCTCTCTCTCTCCCTCTCTCTCTCTCTCCCTCCCTCCCTCCCTCCCCTCTCTCTCTCTCTCCTCTCCTCTCTCTCTCTCTCTCTCTCTCTCTCTCCCTCTCTCTCCCTCCCTCCCTCTCTCTCCCTCTCTCTCTCTCTCTCTCTCTCTCTCTCTCTCTCTCTCTCTCTCTCTCTCTCTCTCTCTCTCTCTCTCTCTCTCTCTCTCTCTCTCTCTCTCTCTCTCTCTCTCTCTGTCTCTGTGGCAAATCCATGACCATATTTTTCTCACCTCATTGTTGATTTCTTCCGTGTATGTATATATTAATGACTTGCATAATGGCGATGAAATTGCAAGGCTAATTTTTAGAAAAACAATATATAAATGTTGTGCATTTTAATCTATTTTTACACACATACACGATTTGCAAGTATCAAAACTAGATCTAATAGGGATACACAGATTGCGCTTAGATTATTATATGAGTTTCTATTGGTTTCTATTGCCAAGGAATCCTAACTAGATGAAGCATAGGGACTTCTAAAGTTTAAAAAAGCGGGGTAAAATGATGTTAATGTTACTAATTTTAGACTTTCATGGTTTGCGACTTCCACTGTCGATAATAATAAAATATTTCTCTTCCTTCTCTCTCCCACAGACATCAACGAGTGTGTTGAAAACGGCATTCACTGCGGACCTGAAAAGATGTGTTTCAACAAGCGTGGCTCCTACAGCTGCATTGACATTCCCTGCCCTCCAGATTACGCCAGAGATCCAACAACAAAGTAATTCATTCATTTACCCGATTTATCATTGGAAGTTAGTTAGACAAACGTCTTTGAAAAAACATATTTCATCTCTAGCATATGAAGGAGTCATTTCAATAGTGTACCTACCTGTGTCCATTTTCATGAAAAAAACGAGACAGAGAGATAATCCTAGGGGATAAAAGGAAATCATGCCTCTTGAAAAGTGTGAAAAGGATATGATAAATAAACGTCACGTTTACCAACCGTTTGAAACTTGGAGTTCCCTAAAACCAACAGTGCCAAAGTCCATGTTTTTTTTGGCATTTTTCTAAATGACGTAGTTGTGACTTAGGTACACTCTTGAAATGACCCCTTCAATTGCTCCATCCTCTTCAATTTCCATGGGGGACTCGGTATTTCAGAGGTAAGGTGTCGGCCTCTAACTCGTAGCCTGTGGTCGTGGGTCCAAGCCCCACCGATGGTTGAAAACATTTTCTCGAGTTTTTTTTTTCTTTTTTTCCAGTAAAATCTACCCCCATGGATCAGGTAGGTATATCGACACCTAGTCTTATCGGAGACGGACGATAAAAAGGAAGCCCCATGTATAGATCACAAACATCACATCATTCTATGCATGTTAAAGATTCATTGGGCAGCCCGGGCCAAATTAAAAATCCTGCCAAAAAACCTGAGATCTCCTTAGCTGTGGATGTGGGGTAAATCAATATCAAACCCTTACCAAATTATCATTGAAAGTTAGACAAAAAGCCTTTCAAGACATATTTCATTTCTAACAATAGCTCATGCGTCTCTCTTCTATTTTCATATGTTTAAAGATATTGGGGGTTTGGAGGAGGGGGGAGGTTGAAATACATAACCTCCTATGCGCCATTTTTAATTAATATTGTGATTTTGTTCGCAACTTCAGAATTTGAACAAACAGTATTCTGATGAGGTTTTTTTTTCCATGATACTTGTTCTTCTATGTATCTGGGGGGGGGGGATGGGAGGGGTTTCATGAAATGTTTGTTCTTTTTCTATGATTCTGGGGAATTTTTCCGTCAAATTTTTGTTGTTCTATGTTTCTGGGGGTATTTTCCATATAACTTCTGTTCTATGTTTCTTGAGGTTTTTTTTTCCATGAAACTTGTTCTTCTATGTTTCTGGGATTTATTCCCATGAAGTTTCTGTTTTTCTTCTATGAATCTTTGGGTTTTTCCGATGAAACTTCTGTTTTTCTGATGTGTAACTGAGATTTGTTTCCTGTGAAGCTTCTGTTTTTCTTTTATGTTTCTGCCATTTTTTTCCACGAAATTTCTGATTTTCTATATTTCTGACATTTTTTCTTCCATGAAACTTGTTTTTCTTAAATTTTTCTGGGATTTTTTTCCGTGAAGCTTACTTTTCTTTTATGTTTCTGATATTTTTTTCCATGCAACTTCTGTTTTTCTTCTGTTTTTGGATTTTTTTCTGTGAAACTTTCTGTTTTTCTTCTATGTTTCTGGGATTTTTTCCCCATGAAACTTCTGTTTTTTCTTCTATATTTCTGAGATTTGTTTCTGTAAAACTTCTGGTTTTCTTTATGTTTCTGGGATTTTTTCCCATTTAATTTGTGTTTTTTCTTTTATGTTTCTGAATTTTTTTACTTAAAAACTTGTTTCTTTCTGTTTCTGAATTTTTTTACCTTCTGATTCCTTTTTTTTCAATGAAACTTCTGTTGTTCTTCCATGTTTCTGGGGTTTTTTTCCTTGAAACTTGTTCTTCTTTCTTTCGGGGCTTGACAGTTCAGGGGCAAGATGTCAGCCTCTCAGCTAAAAGGTTCATATTCTCAATGTTTTAAAATAAACATACCCCTTGGTCGATAAACATCTACTTGCATTTGGAGACAGACAATGATAATGAGATGACATGGTGCTAGCTAAAGATCCTTGGCAGTCTACAGTGCAATCCGGGCAAAATTTAGAAATCCTGCCACAAACCCCTAGATCACGTAAAAGGAACAAAAATTAAAGTTCCTACAAGGCCCTTATGCCCCATAGAGCTGGAGGTTATCCCAGTTTCTATAGCGTAAATCAGAACAGGTGATGATAAATCACCTCCTGAACAGGACGCTAGTCTCGGAATCAATATGCACCTGGGTCGATTGGGGAAAATTAGCATTGCTAGGATTCAAACCCAGGACCTCATGTTCTCAAACCTGGCAACTTAGCCACTGGTCACTGACGGCACTGACACCGCTGATGCCGCTGATGTCACTGATACCACCGACATCACCTGTGCCACTAACACCACTGACACAGCTATTGCCGCTCGTGTCACCGACCCCACTGACACCACTGACACCACTAACGCCGCTGACACCGCTGACACCACTGATGCCACTGACCCCACTTACACCACTAACGCCGCTGATGCCACTGACCCCACTTACACCACTAACACCACTAACGCCGCTGATGCCACTGACCCCACTTACACCACTAACACCACTAACGCCGCTGATGCCACTGACCCCACTTACACCACTAACACCACTAACGCCGCTGATGCCACTGACCCCACTTACACCACTAACGCCGCTGATGCCACTGACCCCACCACTGACACCGCTGACACTTACACCACTAACGCCGCTGATGCCACTGATCCCACTTACACCACTAACGCCGCTGATGCCACTGACCCCACTTACACCACTTACACCACTAACGCCGCTGATGCCACACCACCCCACTTACACCACTAACGCCGCTGATGCCACTGACACCACTTACACACCACTAACACCACTAACGCCGCTGATGCCACTGACCCCACTTACACCACTAACGCCGCTGATGCCACTGACCCCACTTACACCACTGGCACCACTAACACCACTGACACCACTAACACCACTAACACCACTGACACCACTAACACCACAAACACCACTAACACCACTAACACCACTAACACCACCGACACCACTGACACCACTAACACCACTTACACCATTTACACCACTTACACCACTTACACCACTAACACCACCGACACCACTAACACCACCGACACCACTGACACCACTGACACCACTAACACCACCGACACCACTAACACCACTAACACCACTAACACCACCGACACCACTAACACCACCGACACCACTGACACCACTAACGCCACCGACACCACTGACACCACTGACACCACTAACGCCACCGACACCACTAACACCACCGACACCACTAACACCACCGACACCACTAACACCACCGACACCACTGACACCACTGACACCACCGACGCCACCGACACCACTAACACCACCGACACCACTAACACCACTGACACCACTAACACCACCGACACCACTAACACCACCGACACCACTGACACCACTAACGCCACCGACACCACTGACACCACTAACGCCACCGACACCACTGACACCACTGACACCACTAACGCCACCGACACCACTGACACCACTGACACCACTGACACCACTGACACCACTAACACCACCGACACCACTGACACCACTGACACCACTAACACCACCGACACCACTAACACCACCGACACCACTGACACCACTAACGCCACCGACACCACTGACACCACTAACGCCACCGAAACCACTGACACCACTGACAACGCCACCGACTCCACTGACACCACTGACACCACTGACACCACTGACACCACCGACACCACTGACACCACTAGCGCCACCGACACCACTGACACCACTAACGCCACTGACACCACTGACACCACTGAGACCACTAACGCCACCGACACCACTGACACCACTAACACCACTGACACCACTAACGCCACCGACACCACTGACACCACTGACACCACTGACACCACCGACACCACTGACACCACTAACGCCACTGACACCACTGACACCACTAACGCCACCGATACCACTGACGCCACCGACACCACTAACACCACTGACGCCACCGACACCACCGACACCACTGACACCACTAACGCCACCGACACCACTGACACCACTGACACCACTAACGCCACCGACACCACTAACGCCACCGACACCACTGACGCCACCGACACCACTAACACCACTGACGCCACCGACACCACTAACACCACTGACGCCACCGACACCACTGACACCACTGACACCACTGACACCACTAACACCACTGACATCACTAACACCACTAACACCACTGACGCCACTAACACCACTGACGCCACCGACACCACTGACACCACTAACACCGCTGACACTACTTACCTTAGTTGTAGGTAGTCCACAGGCAAGGTCCAGCCCCGCCAATGGTTGAGAATTTTCTCGAATTTTTTGTTTTTTTTAGCAAAATCTACCCCCTGGTCCAGGTAGGTGGATCGACACCCAGTCCCATCAGAGACGGACGATAAAAATGAGGTCCCGTGTAGATCACAGCATGCTGTGTACGTTAAAGATCCCTTGGCTGTTTGCAGAGCAGTCTGGACAAAATTTAAAATCCTGCCAAAAACCAGGACATCACCTTAGTTTTGGATGTGGCTGAAAATCAAATCAAATCAAATCAAAAAACTTGTTTCCTTCATTTAGCTTCTGCGTCTTGGAGTGCGTGAATCCTCACATAGCTTGCCCACCTGGCGCCAAGTATGCTGACATCATCGAGTTCCGCACAGTGGCTCTACCAGGGGCAACCCAGCCAGACAGGACCTTATAAGGTTGACGGCTTATAATCAACACGACCAATTTTTGCGACAGGTAATATCTATACAAATGTTGCATCTATTTTGAATCTATGTAGAAAGCCATGCTGTAATTCATAAAGCGATTTTATACGATAATTGACGTGGAATTAGATCTTGTAGCACTGAATCAGATTCTTTTTTTTTATGCGGCAGCCAAAGACCTTCATGCTGGCGCAAAGTTTTGGTGTAGAGCTACATGGTCCTATTCATTTTGAAATTATATTTAGTTTTATTTGTAAGCCGTTAGTGATGAACAAAAGAGCACCAAAAAAGAAACATCACCATGATGATTTTTTTTTTCTTTTCTTCTTCATCACTGCCCATTCTGCCTTCTGGTGTATGGGTGAATTAAATATTTACAAACTGGAAATCAACTGATAAAGACGAACTCTATTATTATTTATTTTTTTAACACATAACAGAGGCAATTAAAATCATTAGATCTAAATCTAGAGGATAATTCAAGTTCAATTCAAATTCAATTTGTTTTTAAAAGTTTATTCATCCGTGAAAGGAAATTTGTAGCAATTAACATCAACATTAAATATACATAGGATTTCAAAATGGCAATTAACAATTAAATTAAGATTAATAAAGTAAAACCAGTTTAAAAGCCAGTGATTATAAGCAACACTATTAACAACCAATTTTTTTAAGAGAGTAAGAGAAAGTTTTATGTGTGTTAATTTCAAATCATGCCCGAAAGAAGGAAAATAAAAGTCTGACTAACAGAGACTACACAACAGTTAAACTAAAGGTAGGCGAGTTTAAGCCTTTTACTACTAAACGTCAGCAGAATCTAAGACGAAGATCTACATGGAAATCTAGAATTTACCCTCCAGAGTTGGGCTTCTCAGCTGGTGTAAGTAATAGTGAAAGTCGCAAATCGTGTAAGTCTAAAATTAGTAACATATTTACAACAACAAAAATGTCAACATTAGGAAGCCCCTATGCTTTGTCTAGTTAGATTCTGTGGCACAAGAACTAATACTAATAGAAAACGGTATAATAACCATATGAGAAATTCGTGTCTAGTTTTTGACACTTACAAACTGTGTTGTGTGTGAAAATAGATTAAAATGTGCAGCATCTTTTGCTTTGATTTTCTCAAAACATCCAAAATTGGGCTGAAGACAGTTTTGCAACTCTCACCGTCGATATATAGATACGCTGAAATTCTAGAAAGTTAATGCGGACAGGAGAAAAGGATCACAGTCTATGTTGTCTCTCAACTTATCCCTTCCCTGCCTAAGGGCCCTTCACAATTCTAGTCTCTGTGCCTAAGCCCTCACTTCCTATTCAGTCTGTGTGCCTAAGCAAAAGGACGCAACTTTAATAAAAAGTAAACCTGTCTCAGTTAAAATTAATTTTAGACTTACTTAAACATCGTTCGATTTCAATGAAGATATTTTAATTAAATTACTTGAAATGGGCGCATTTTTACTTACCTTGGAGTGGTTTAAATTTAAACACATCAAGTAGAATCTTAGGTGTAATTTATTTATCGGTTTTGTTATTAACATTCATTATTAATACAACGTTATTCCTCATCTCTCTCTCTTTATTATTTATCTATCCATCTACCAGACTGTCTTCACCATCTTGGACAACGATCCAAAAATAGAATTCCACTTGAAGACAGACGGCGGCAAGGGTATCGTCTTCACCTTGGAGCCGTTAGCAGACGACTCCACGTACCAAATCACTGTCCGTGCAAGATCATACGACTCGTATAGGAGACATATACAATACCAGACGACATTCATTATTCATATTTCCGTCTCTGCTTTCCCGTATTGATCATTTGCTATGCTTATCTACCGTATCATTTTCACCCTTTTCATCACATCACAAGTTCAGTGCTATTTTGTCTTATCTCCAGTTTTGTTGGGTTTGTTTTTGTTTTTTTTAAACAGATGTAATGGATACACACATACACACTCAAACCTCGTTATACCGCCTCCCGCTTACTTGTCATTCTCGCTTACTGCCACCAGCTTTTCATCTGTGTACGGATTGCACAGTAGGAACAAGAAATGAATGAAATGATTCATTATATCGCCATCTGCCAATGATTTGGCGTTATCGTTCCTTAATAACTTTTGCAAAATACAATTATATTCGTCATACCGCTAGTGTGCATCACCACCCCCCCCTTTACCCAAAGTGATGCCATTTGGTAGAATTAGAGAATGGAATTTAGAATCTAGTTTGGCTTGGTCAATCGATCAACAAAGGTCACGGAGTCAAACACTCGCAAAAGCATGATCAGTGCCCTCTTGTGTCACCTTTCTTCACACCTCTCCTATAAATGGCGGGTGCTCCTGGTAGGTCCTTTTCTTTCACCCTTTTACTTGTCATTTCAACTTGCTTTTTCATCTTTTAATTCACCGTGAGATCACGACAAATGGTGGATGGGGTGAATTCCAGTTATACAAATGAAACTCCTATAATTTAAAGGCTGTGTTGCACTACAGTAAACTTTTCACATGCAATGGGCCTACATTGTATTGTCAGTTTTAAGTTTTTATCCGGTTCTTGTAAATTTACACGTTATTATGATTCCCTTTATAACGCCACATTTCCACGGGTACAAGAGTTGACGGTATAATGAAGTTTGAGCGTATATATATATATATATATATATATATATATATATATATATATATATATATATATATATATATATATGTTGTTGTTGTTTCTGTTTAACGTTGATTATTTTCCCTCCGGTGAGGGCTTTCGACACTTCTGTTTGAAGACTTTGAGTTTACTGTCGTCCGCCACCCTCTTCTGTCTTCGGGTGATAAGCTGCCTATATCATATATATATATATATATATATATATATATATATATATATATATATATATATATATATATATATATATATATATATATATATATATATCATTTTCCTATGCAAAAGGGCTTATCATTCTTCATTTTATATCTTGATAACCCCTTTGATCTGCAGTAATGGAAATGTATTTTTTTCTATGTCCATACATATTGTTCTATGTCCATACACTTTGTTCTATGTCCATAAACATTGTTCTATGTCCATACACTTTGTTCTATGTCCATACATATTGTTCTATGTCAATACATATTGTTTTATGTCCATACACTTTGTTCTATGTCCATACATATTGTTCTATGTCCATACATATTGTTCTATGTCCATACATATTGTTCTATGTCCATACACTTTGTTCAATGTCCATACATATTGTTCTATGTCCATACACTTTGTTCTATGTCCATACATATTGTTCCATGTCCATACACTTTGTTCTATGTCCATACATATTGTTCTATGTCATTACACTACTTTGTTCTATGTCCATACATATTGTTCTATGTCCATACACTTTGTTCTATGTTCATACATATTGTTCTATGTCCATACATATTGTTCTATGTCCATACACTTTGTTCTATGTCCATACACATTGTTCTATGTCCATACATATTGTTCTATGTCCATACACATTGTTCTATGTCCATAGATATTGTTTTATGTCCATACACATTATTCTATGTCCATACACATTGTCCTATGCCATTACACTTTGTCCTATGTCCATACACTTTGGCCTACGTCCATACACATTGTTCTATGTCCATACACATTGTTCTATGTCCATACACTTTGTTCTATGTCCATACACATTGTCCTATGCCATTACACTTTGTCCTATGTCCATACACTTTGTTCTATGTCCATACACATTGTTCTATGTCCATAAACATTGTTCTATGTCCATACACTTTGTTCTATGTCCATAAACATTGTTCTATGTCCATACACATTGTTCTATGTCCATACATATTGTTCTATGTCCATACACATTGTTCTATGTCAATACACATTGTCCTATGCCCATACACTTTGGCCTATGTCCATACACTTTGGCCTGTCCATACAATTTGTTCTATGGCCATACAGTTTGTTAACATTTTGTTCTATCTCCATACATTTGACAAAGAAGCCAACCATTTGTGAGCTCTTCTCTCAAAACTGGGAAAAAAATGGAGGAACCACAATGTAATTAATGGGGCTCACCCGATGGCCGAAGAATTAAGCCGCAGAGCACATTACTGACCCTAAAGCCAGCTGAGGGCGTAATCGATAATCGACTCTGTCGCCGTTCCAAGGACTCTCTCGGAGCTCGAACGACCCAAGTCCCATAATTAGTTATTATAACTATAACAAAGAAGAAGAGGAAGCACAAGATAGCACTGAACTACAATAGCATCTACGGAATTTCTATATTATTGTTTTCCTTAAAGAATTTCTTTAAGTAAGTAATTTTTGTTGTTCTTGTAAAAGAAAATTTTGTAGTAATTATTGTCTTTGTAAAACTTAAAGTAACTCCTGTAGTGTTTTTAAATTTTATCTTTTTTTTACATATAGTTGTCAGTACAATCTTTGATTGAAAGAAAAGAAAAAGCAGCCTATTTAAGTTTGTTGATTATAGCATATTGATTATAACATACAAAAGTTCAAATGTTCAACAAAATGATAAGTCGTTACCGAGGTTTCCATCCAGTGTCAGTTTCTTCAATGAGTTCATTGATTTGCCAACTGTTGAAACACTCAACGATAATTTTATTCTCAAAGCCTCTGTTACGAATCTACAACATGTTGTGTATGTTTATGTGTTGTTTGGCTTTATTTTGTTGTTGTGTTTTTCAATTAATTTATAATTTCATTTTCTGCTAAAGGGATTTATTTTTTCATTTTCTTATTTGGTAATTTGTATGGGGGGGGGATGCGTCAGCCTTTCAGCCTTTCGTAAAACCTCTTTATATTCAAAGGGCTTAATTTCCTTTTTCTATATTTCTTTTTTTTTTTTTTTTTAAACCTTTATTTAGCGCTTAAACCGACAAAAAAAACGACATGCTCAAAACTCCCGCTGAAAGTACAAAGCGACAGAATCCGACACCTATCTACAGGCCCACATTGTTCGAGCCAACACCAACAGAATTCGACACCTATCTACAGGCCCACATTGTACGAGCCAACACCAACAGAAACCGACACCTATCTACAGGCCCACATTGTTCGAGCCAACACCAACAGAATTCGACACCTATCTACAGGCCCACATTGTTCGAGCCAACACCAACAGAATCCGACACCTATCTACAGGCCCACATTGTTTGAGCCAACACCAACAGAATCCGACACCTATCTACAGGCCCACATTGTTGAGCCAACACCAACAGAAACCGACACCTATCTACAGGCCCACATTGTTTGAGCCAACACCAACAGAAACCGACACCTATCTACAGGCCCACATTGTTCGAGCCAACACCAACAGAATTCGACACCTATCTACAGGCCCACATTGTTCGAGCCAACACCAACAGAAAACCGACACCTATCTACGCCCACATTGTTCGAGCCAACACCAACAGAAACCGACACTATCTACAGGCCCACATTGTTCGAGCCAACACCAACAGAAACCGACACCTATCTACAGGCCCACATTGTTCCTATATCTACAGGCCCACATTGTTCGAGCCAACACCAACAGAAACCGACACCCTATCTACAGGCCCACATTGTTCGAGCCAACACCAACAGAATCCGACACCTATCTACAGGCCCACATTGTTCGAGCCAACACCAACAGAAACCGACACCTATCTACAGGCCACATTGTTCGAGCCAACACCAACAGAAACCGACACCTATCTACAGGCCCACATTGTTCGAGCCAACACCAACAGAAACCGACACCTATCTACAGGCCCACATTGTTCGAGCCAACACCAACAGAAACCGACAAGTGACACACCTTTTTGTGTTGTCATTGGTCACATAAACCAGGCTGTTGTTCTAAATTTAGAATAGAATGCAACATCAAAGGTCAGGGCAACTTCACGTGGCCAACTGTTACAAGGAAGTGGCACGAAAGTGCAGATCGATTCACATTCTTTTGTGAAGATAAGCTGGCAAGAAAAAAATGTGTAAACGAATTGGGTTTGCCACAGCGGAGAGGAAGTTGAATTTGAATGTACAGAGCAAGATGGCCGCCACTTGATGTAAACACGAAAGGGTTAAATGGACACCAGGGTTATTTATAAACATTTCAGTTTTGTCATGCTTTTCATTGCTTTGTTTTGTTGGGGTTTTTTTGTTTTTTGTTTTAGCTTTTAAATTTGTGAATAAAGTATAACATTCTCATGTATTTACAGAGAAAAGCTCAGAGTGTCTCATCTCCGTCTAAAGCTTGAATTACTTGAAACTTGTTTTCTGCTTTGTGAACAGGTTGGAAAAGTTGAATGCCATTTAGATTGAATGAATTAAGTCCGACATAACGAAGATCTATGGCAAAATACAAAACAGACGCCAATAGAAATAGAAGACAAATTAAAGGCATGGGTGGTAGATAGGACACACTCTGAGGAGGCCACCAGTAAACATCACGCGACAAGGTTTAGCATGGAATCCGGAAAGCCGCAGAAAAAGAGGAAGACCTAGAAATGCGTGGTGAAGAGAACTGGGAAGGAGTTAAAGGACCTGAAGGGATGTCTTGAAAAAGAGATTGAAAAGATGGCACAGGACAGGGATAGATAGCTATGTTTTCACTTTTATTGTGTTTTTATCGCCCACCATAAACAGTTGTCTCAGGTTGAATTAAGAAGGGAAACGAAGATTTTGTTTGCTTCATTGAGATTTTCCCCCATCCACAACAGGCAGTAATCGCAGGAAGAATTAACTGGTAGGAAACGTGTCTGCCTCTCAACCAAATGGCTGTGGTTTCATTCCCTACAGGTTGAAAATTGTTGGGGTTTTTTAGTAATAACTCACACTCAGTTCAGAATAGATGGATCAACACCTAGACCATCAAAGATAAAAAATAAAAAAACAATTTTAAAATGGAGATCCCATGTGCATCTGCAACACCTTGGCTGTTTTTCAGGGCAGTCCAAGCAAAATGTTAAAAATCCGTCCAAAAATCCCGAGATCATCTGAGTTGTAACAACAAAAAGTAAAGTTCCTTCAAGACCATTACGACCCATAGAGTCAGAGCTTATCCTAGTTTCAATAGCGCAGAGCGCAACAGGTGATAGTAATCACATCCTATACAGGACGCTAGTCTGACGAGGTTTTTACTCCCAATGCTATTACTTGTACCCATTTGCATCTGAGTCGAGTGGAAAATGTGTGTTAATGTCTTTCCCAAGGAACATAACATTGGGCCTATCTAGTTTTGCCAGGATTCGAACTTGCGATCTCACGATGCCTAATCACTCGGCCACTGATGCCACAGTTGTGGATGGATGTGGGAAAAATCAAATCAGAATGTAGGAAAATGACTTTTTTTTATTATTATATGACCACAGCTCATCCATGAACTACTGAGTGATAACATGAGGTGAGATCTTCATAACAATAACATAATTTTATTTTACCTTCAATCAAGCAATGCACATAGAAGACACACACATCCACACAAAAGTTGTATTGTAATGTTTGCCTTTTATTTCATTTGCAATTGTCACTGCCACTCAGGTTTCACATGCCATTTATATATAAACAAACACTATTCATTCATGTAAACACCATTCATTCATACAAACACCATTCATTCATGTAAACACCATTCATTCATGCAAACACCATTCATTCATACAAATTCAAAACACCATTCATTCATACAAACACCATTCATTCATACAAACAAACACCATTCATTCATGTAAATACCATTCATTCATGTAAACAAACCATTCATTCATACAAACAAACACCATTCATTCATGTAAACACCATTCATTCATACAAACAAACACCATTCATTCATGTAAACACCATTCATTCATACAAACAAACACCATTCATTCATGTAAACACCATTCATTCATGTAAACACCATTCATTCATACAAACAAACACCATTCATTCATGTAAACACCATTCATTCATGTAAACACCATTCATTCATACAAACACCATTCATTCATACAAACACCATTCATTCATGTAAACACCATTCATTCATACAAACACCATTCATTCATACAAACACCATTCATTCATGTAAACACCATTCATTCATGTAAACACCATTCATTCATACAAACACCATTCATTCACACAAACACCATTCATTCATACAAACACCATTCATTCATGTAAACACCATTCATTCAAAAAGTCAATTCATCAACACGAGTCATTCATTTATACAAAAGCCAATTCATCGACACAAGTCATTTATTCATACAAAAGCCAATTCATCGACACAAGTCATTTATTCATACAAAAGCCAATTCATCGACACAAGTCATTAATTCATACAAAAGCCAATTCATCGACACAAGTCATTAATTCATACAAAAGCCAATTCATCGACACAAGTCATTTTGTTCATACAAAAGCCAATTCATGCAACTCATGGAAGCTCTGGGAAAGGAGAGAACAGAAGACGAGAGACCTCGGTTTAACAAGGTGTGCTCCAAAGAGGAGCTCACTCAGGAGGGACTAAACAGAATGAGATGAGCACATCATGAAACGACCTTCACATACAAATTCACAACATTTGTTTGTTTCTTTATTAACATTAACATATATACATTATTTATTATGATTAATATTATCTACACACACATACATACAAAAGTCATTCACCACCTACATGAGATGAGACGGCATTTTCAAAATCGCATGAAAAACATGCTAGAGATTACTGTAGAAGAAAAGAGGGAACATGTTACTATTGTTACCGTGGTGACCACAGTGGCGGCAGTGATGAGTCGAATTCAAAACTCTATTGTGACATTTAACACTTTGGAAAGTTACTACTCATTGATAACAAAATATATATATATATATATATATATATATATATATATATATATATATATATATTTATAAATGGAAAGTGCCTTTGAGGTCAATATGGCCCATGGGGCTGGAGCTTATCAGGTTTCTATAGTATGAAGCAGAACAGGTGATAATAATCCCCCCGTGAACAAGATGCTAATGTGATACATGTTTTTAGTCCCAAGCTAGTACTAGTAGTACTTGAACCCATTTTCACCAGCGTTGAGGGGGGGGGATTTCACTCACAATCTTTATCAACTCCTAGAGAACATATATAGTACAGCTGCTTGTCGGGCACTTATGCTAGCATGCAAGAACAAGATCCCTCTCTATCTAAGCCGCAGTACTCATTTCCACCTGAGTCGAATGAGGGAAACAAAGATCGAAGATCGAGTACCTTCGGTAAGAGAGAGGAGAGAGTGCAATGTCGGGGGGAATCCTGGTCCAGCCAGGGTTTTCAGGGTTTTGAGCCAGTATCGTTGTGACTAAAAATAAAAACTCATAAAAAACGTCCCAACGCCTAAAAAAAATTGAAAGCTCTGATAAAAAGTAAAAAGTGGATGTTTCCTGTGGATTGTAAAAATGCATATACTGGAATCAAACATGTAATAACTAATACTTATTGTTACTTTTATTAACCCTTTCCTGCCTAAGGACCCTTCACAATTCTAGTCTGTATGCCTAAGCCCCTCACTTCCTATTCAGTCTGTGTGCCTAAGCAAAGGGACGCAACTCTGGTGAAAAAGTAAACCTGTCTCAGTTCAAATTAAATTTTAGATGTAAACATATTTCAATTTCAATGAAGAAATTATAATAAACTAGAGAAGAAAATAAGCTTTCAGAAAATATGTACTTTTATATAACTATTATGAGCCTTTTAATTGTCAGTAACTTTCGTGAGTAGGTCGGTAAATTCATTGAAAATAATAGCGTCGCTTTGTTTACAATCAAAAAACGAAAGCAGATAAAAAATATGCGTTTTTTTTTTAAAGGAAATCTCGCACATCACGAAATTGTCGATCGAAATCTCACACACTGCGAGATCTTGTTGTTATGTGAGTACAAAGACGAAGAATAAGTGAGGGATGCATTACGGCACTTTAGGCATCGAGGCTGATGTTCATTCGGTCGCAGTAGGCAAGAAAGGGTTAAGTAAGGAACAAAAAAGAAAAGAATATTTAATGATGTAGATAATTTTTCACAAAAGATTACGAGAAGGTAAATTTGCACTTCTTAAGTCATGGTTTGTTGGTTTTTAAAATATATATATTTTCCAACATCAATATCAACCACATGGAACTCTTTGAAGGGGATATGCGGCCACTGGAATAATATAATATTTGATTACAGAATATATTCATTCTATTCTATGCATCGTTTTTATTATCATTTGGTGCATATTGTTTGACATCATGAGTAAAACAAACTCTTGAGAGTCAAAAGTTGTGTGAAACATGTGTTTCGTATGCTTTTTTTTACTTTAGTGCTGTGAAACTTCAATTGCGTTTTTTTTCTCAAAATTTTATTTTTTAGACAATGTTTTCACTGTTTGGCCTTATTGGTACAAATCTTGCCTGTCGATAGCCATTTACTGAACAATCTTTAAAACAAAAAAATGTTCTCGAAAAACTATCAATATCATCAGGGTCAGTTAAAAAAAGAATGGTTTATGTGGAAAAAAACCAACAGGACATAATAAATTAAACGGGAGGACAAAATTTCACATTAATGACAAAAGACACCGAATTACTTGAACTTTCCACCCACTCCACACATCTAGCCATGTTGTTAGGCCCAGCTCACATGGGAAGACGAGCGAAACAAAACAAAAACATCAAATCTGCAACGTCTCACGCATGAATGTAATGTAAGCAAAAAATGGTGGTAACAAAATATTTGAATGACATTAGAAGAAGCGAGACACAAGAAAAGAGAAACATGTGAGGAGGAAAGTAAACGTGTTCACTTTTTGTCGTGGTCAAAAGAATGCTGTACAGGGAGAATGTGAAGGAAACGACAATGACATTGAAAGATATCAAAGCCCCACAGGAACAAGGAATGGACAGAAAAACATTCTGGCTAAATCTTGGGAATCGAACCCGCGACCTCTGCGTCAGCACGCACCGCCTCGCCATGAAAAGAAAGCACGCTACCACCAACCGAGCTAACTACACTCCTTTGAGTTTCATTAAGGTCTTTTGAACGAATCCAATCATAACTGGCAGCCAATGTCACTTCCTTCACTTTCATCATGCCGCTTGCCTCACCGTTTGTCTTTGTACAGGGAAAAAGTGGTGAAGCTTTTCCTCTGTTTAAACGTCGGATTTGTGATGTGATGAGACATTTTGCACGTTGACGTTTTAGGTGTTAGTATTTCAAGTGCCTTCCCATGTGAGCTGGCCCTAAATCACATGGAGTTATCACATATTTTGGCAGGCATTTCATTCATTAACAGCTCACACATTCACTTCCTAAATGCAACAACACTTTATTTAATAAAAATATAAAATAATGCATCATGTACGTAAAATCAGTTGTACAGAGGGAAAACAATATCAGTGTGTTGTCGTGTTCACATGAAAACATTCAAGAATAACTAATAACTAGTGTAACAGTTTTCGTTCAGTTTTCAAAAGCAGTCGTTTTCACTTGAAAGTCGTACAGCAGAGCTTCTTGAAGAAGAATTAGAACGGGAACAATAAAAATATGTCTTTCCTAACGACAAACTTCTCCTCATTCATACGGTTTCCATTCTCAAATCTCTCTCTCTCTCTCTCTCTCTCTCTCTCTCTTCTCGACAAAATTTTCCCTCTTCATGTAAATAATAAAAAACAAAAAGCAAAACAGCTGCACCTTTCAAAATTCAGCACTCGTTCAAACACACAGAAAAATGCTGAGACGATTCCGTCACCACAAGTGCGTGTCGTTGTGTGGCAACTTTACAACCCCCACGCCTCCACCAAGTCTACGGTAGTTCATGCTTCCCACTATTCTCCAGCAGTTCTGCTCTGAGTCGTAAATCTCCACCGTCTTCAGGTAGGTTGTGCCGTCAAAACCTCCGATAGCCATGAGCTGGCCGTTGACGACTGCCAGACCAACCTGGGATGAACAACAGATAACAGTTTTATATTTTCAAATATTGACGACCAACCTGTGATGTATAATAGAATTAACTTCTTTTTCTTCTTTTTTTATTATATATTTGACAACCAACTCGAGATAAATAACAGAGAAAAAATTTGTTTTACTTTCAGATACTATCAACAAACTTTAGAACCATCATAAGATGAAGATCAGAAAATAGATTTTTACTTTTATCTTTTAACTTTAGAACCATCATAAGATGAAGATCAGAAAATAGATTTTTTACTTTTATCTTTTGACTTTAGAACCATCATGAGATGAAGATCAGAAAAAAAAATTTACTTTATCTTTTAGACAGAACAAACAACCTACCTGGGATGAATAACGGAAAACAAGTTTATTTTACTTTTTAGGTTAGATGCAAAAAAAAGAGAAGAAATTGATTTCTTATTTCAACTGCAACCTTGGAGTTAAAAAAAGGAAAGGAAAGAAAAGAGAAAAGACACTCATATAAGAGGTGAAACTCTGTCAACCACACATACATGATGCAGTGATCTCAAGGTGCACCACAACAGGCCTCACCCCACTTCTCCTCGACGTCATGGCCACAACCGCTCCCAGGCGTTCTTCTGGCAGTTGTAACGCTCCGCGCTACTCAACTCCGTGGTGTCGTCGCGCCCGCCCACGGCATAGATCATGTTCTGGAACACCGCCACGCCCAGGTGCTTTCGGCGCGTGCCCATCGGAGCCACTGGATTCCAGCGGTTGCTGCGGGATCGAAACGTTCCACTGGAAAACATAACGATTGAGGAAATATTTTTCATACACGATCTCATGCTAAGTAAATTTAATGACAACTTCGAAAAAATGTGTAAATTTCATGTCAACCTCAAAAAGGTGTACATTTCATGACCACTTTGAAAAATGTGTAAATTTCATGACAACTTCAAAAATATGTAAATTTCATGACAACCTCAAAAATGTGTAAATTTCATGACAACTCCAAAATGTGTATCTATTGAGAATCGTGACCAATTACCAACACTCTAGATAAAAATTAAGCCCTACGACTATCTAACAACAACCGAAACATTCCACTGGAAAACAAAAGCATTCATATTATTTATTAACAAAATCTGATGTTAAATAAGTTACCTGAAAACTAAGAAAATGTGTAAAACTAGACGTGAGATACAATATCACATCTCACGATTAAACAATGTGAGTTTTCCTTCTCTTTCCTCTTTTCCTTTGTCCAATGCTATCATCATCATCATCATCAAAAGCCGAGAGAAGCCTTAGCAGTGAGGTACAAATACACAGCCAAAATCAAACTACCCGTCACCCGTGATGGCAAAGCGGTCGAAAGCTGTCGTCCTTTTCAACTGCCCAGTCTCGCTGCAGACCAGCTTTTCCCGGTCAGGTTCTCCCGCAAGCCACCACCTCTTCCTTCCCTTTTGCAGCGACGTGTATACGACAAGGACATATTCAGGAATTTCATACAGGTATCTCACCGTCGGCGTTGAGTAGGCCTGTCCGCTTATCAGGTCAAAATTTCCCCGATCGATCCTGTTGGGGTTTGAATCTCCATGCATCTACCTTCACGGGCAAGGGATAAATCTGTGCTCAGCTCACCCTGTTGCAGCAGCCTAGATCTACCGCTTGCTGCCACTCACTATCAATCTTTCATCTCTCTGCTTCGTGCCATCTTCCGCATAAGGCCTTAACAGATTGCCTTCACTCCCCTTCACTTCGTTACTGATTACTCGCTGCGGTCCTTGTTTAATTTCAGGTTTTCCATCCTTCTCCACTGTTTTACTCCATGCTATTTTCGGTCATCCTATTCTCCTTCTTCTTCTTCCTTCTGGTGTCCCAGGTTGGTGCGATATTGCGACCGTTCACTTGGTCTCATCGTAACATGTGTCCTATAAATTTCCATTTTCAATTATCCATACCCCACACACTATCAATCTTACTAAGATCATCATCATCATTTATAATTGCTACGACTGCCCCTTATTGTAATACATGGTATTATTTTCACATACCCGTCACACACACACACACACACACACTAACCACATCTTACCAGTGTTGAGAGGGCAAGTTCCGTCACTTCCTCCCACGGCGTACAGGAAGCCCTGCAAGACGGCCACACCGGACGCCCAGTCTCCTGGTACTCATGGATGCCACTTTCTGCCACTTGTTGCTTTGGGGGTCATACCTGATGGCAGTTGGAAATACAGATAAATGGAAAACGGAAATATTAAAGACAAAGTAAATAAACAAAAGGAAAGGAAAGAGCAGGGTTCCTCCCGCCTCCATTTTCAGAAAAAGAATTCAAAAATTTTTCCTTTGCAAACATTAAAAATTTTCCAAGGGAAGAAACTTCTAGCCTGTACGGGCTTTAACAAACAACGCGAAATCGGGTGAAAGCGCAAGAAAGGTAGAACCTAAACGTAAAATCGTAAATAAGAGACAATTCTAAAACAATATTACGTTTGAATGGTAAAGAATGGCAGGACTGACGACGTTCAGGAGACAATTTGAGAATGGACGAATAAAGACAAAGAACAGCATCGCTAAATGGCCGCATCAGTTGTGGCCAGTGTGAAATCTCGTCCAGTTCGAGATGGATAAAAAATATGATCACAATATAGGGAATTTTTTAAATTTCAGGACTCTTTCCAAGTCTTAATTTCTTCCAAACAAATTCCAAGACTTTTCCAGTTTTCCAAGACGAGCGGGAACCCTGAAAGAGTAAAGCAAAAGTAGTGATCTCGGGGTGAACTAAGATTTGATTTGATTTGATTTGATTTGATCCACATCCACTACCAAGGTCATCTCAGGGGTTTTGGTGGGATTTTTAATTTAATTTTGCCCAGACTGCCCTGTAAACAGCCAAGGGATCTTTAATGTGCACAGTCGTGAAATCTGCACCCGTATCTCCTTTTCATCGTCTGTTTCCCACGGGCAGGACCGGGGCTGGGTTTTACTCCCTAAAAAAAAAAATCTCACAAAAAAAATATAAGAATATATAATTAAAAGGAAAAGCTAAAAGTACATCACATGCGGTGATCTCAAGAGGAAATGGCAAGACCAAAGATGGTGAAATAGTGAAAAGAAAGTAGTAGGACCTAGTACGTAGAAGCCACCAACCACCGACCCGATAAATAAATAAACAAATGAAAAAAAGAAAATTAGAATCGCAAATTGGAATGAAATGTTGAAACGTGTTTCGTTCTGTCTTCCTTGGCAGAGTTGTCACTTATCATTGACGTTTATGACTTTTAACTTCACTCTACTGTGTGTCCCTTTGCATCTCAATTTATACGTGTCGTGCCTTTCAACGTAATTTAGACACGAGACGCCATCTTGGCCGCCAACGGCGTACAGGAAGTCTCCCAGAACCGCCACGCCCACGCTGGTCCGACACGAGCTTGTGGGGGCCACGTCTGAACTCCACTGGTTTGTATGAGGGTCGTATCTGAGTAGAGGGGAAGAAAAAAACACACCAAAAAACTGAGAAATAAGTCTCATTTATAAAAAAATTATCTAAGTTAAGAAAGTTTTATGATTCTTGAATTATGTCCATGTCAATCGTAATAAGTTAAAAAAAACAAAAAATACAAAACTGAAATCACTCAAAAGAGAAAACCTACTGATATCAACATTGACAACGATCAAATCAATATCATACCACTCCCACTAAACTTACTACCACAACTTCTATCACTAATATTTTGATTTGATTTACCCACATCCACAACTCTAAGGTGATCTCAGGGGGTTTTGGTAGAGATCTTTTAGTTTTGCCCAGAGTGCCCTGTAAACGGCCAAGGGATCTGTAACGTGCACAGAGTGTTGATATGTGCACACGGGGCCTCCTCTTTATCGTCCATCTCCAATAGGAGTAGGTATCGATCCACTTACCTTGGCTAGGAGGGTAGATTCTGCCCAAAATTAGTCGAGAAAATATTTCAACCGTTGGTGGGGCTCGAACCCACTACCTTGCCTCTGGACCACCGAGTCCCCTCTATTACTTATACTAACAATTACAGAAAAAAACAACAGTAGTAATAATAATAATAATAATAATAATAGTAATCAGAGTAATAATAACAACAATAATATACATAATATCAGCAACGATGAATGATAACAAAAACAAAAACAACATCGATAACGGTAGGAACTGTCAATGTCGCTAAAAAAAGGAAATAATAAAAGTCGCAGGCCAATAATTATAAACAATTATCACCCGACAGCAACATCATTATATTGAAATAATCTGTTTGTCTTTTTGCAAATTTAACCCATCCACCATATGCGGCTGGTGGTCATCTCAGGACGATATTGATAGGAATGTTTCAAGAATGTGATTTGATTTACCCACATCCACAACTAAGGTGATCTCGGTGATTTTGGTAGGATTTTTATTTTGGCCGGACTGCCCTGTAAACAGCCAAGGGATCTTTAATGTGCACAGAGTGTTGTGATCTGCACACGGGACCTCCTTTTTATCATCCGTCTCCAATGGGACTAGAAGTCGATTTACCTACCTCGACCAGGGGTGTAGATTTTGCTCGAAAAATAGTGAAGCGAAGTAAAATATCTTGAAAAGGCGACCAAAAGAGAGAAAAAAAGAGAGAAAAAAGGAGTACACTGGAAGTAGTATCCGAACACCTACCTTTCGATACTGTTCAGGTAGGACTGCCCGTCGTGACCGCCCACGGCATACAGGAGGTCGCTGAGGACGGCCACACCCACGCCGCAGCGCCGCTTGCTCATGGGCGCCACCAGTCGCCACTCGTTGCTGCCAGGGTCGTACTTTTCCACGCTAGAGATGGCGTCTCCGCTACACCAGCCTCCCACTGGGGAATGGAGTCAACAGCCGTTAGAAACAGTGTGTTTGGGGAAAGTGTGTGCATGTGTGAATGGTGGAGGCGGAGAGAAAGAAAGGCAGGTAGGGAGGGAGGGAGGGAGGGAGAGAGAGAGAGAGAGAGAGAGAGAGAGAGAGAGAGAGAGAGAGAGAGAGAGAGAGAGAGAGAGAGAGAGAGAGAGAGAGAGAGAGAGAGAGAGAGAGAGAGGGAGAGAGAGACAGAGAGACAGAGGTAGAGACGGAGAGAGAGAGAGAGAGAGAGAGATAGAGAGAGAAACAGAAACAGAGACAGACACAGAGGTAGAGACAGAGAGAGAGAGACAGAGATAGAGAGAGAGAGAGAGAGACAGAGAGAGACAGAGAGACAGAGACAGAGGTAGAGACGGAGAGAGAGAGAGAGACAGAGAGACAGAGAGAGAGAGAGAGACAGAGAGACAGAGACAGAGGTAGAGACAGAGATAGAGAGAGAGAGACAGAGAGAGACAAGTATACATATTTCAATTTTAGCATGCAAGGTCATATAACTCAGAGCATCATACCATAACTTGTCCAAATCTTAAAACTCAAACTTATTTTAATCGTCCAATGCTGACTATAGATAAGAGTTAACAAGGTGAAAATTACAAAAAGAGAGAAAAAAGCAAGGCTCAATTTACCTGCAAAAACCCCTCTCCACACTCGATTGGCTTATTGGGCCTATTGCACTAAAGGCCAAGTGATTAGGCAGGCCTCAGGTTCAAATCTTAGCAAAACTAGTTCCAATGTTGTGCACCTTTGCAAATGGGTACGAGCAGTAGCTTTGGGGCCTAAATAACTGCACCAGGAGGCGATTATTATCACCTGTTCCGCTTCACGCTGTAGAACCGGGACCGGGATAAACTCCGGCTCTATGGGTCGTGATGACGGTGAAGGAACTTGACATTACTAATTTACCTGCAAACAAAACTTCTCCACACTTGATTGGCTTCCTGGGCCTGGTGCGAGGTCCTTGCATCAGAGGCCGTTCTTGGGGTAAAAGTAAGTAGTTTTTGGCCTCGTCAACTAGATCACGGCAAGCCTCATCACTCTTAATAAGTAGGTCAGCACCGACGGTTCCCACAAGAAATTTGGGGGTCATCAACGGCAGCCGAACGTGTTGAAGAACCTGAAATAGAACGGAAAAAAAACAAAGCTGAAGAGCAGACATTTGACAATTTTACTATTTGAAGGGAAAGGGGGGAAGGGGACTGAGGTGATAGAGAAGCCGTTGGTCTCTTTCCTTGAAATTTCCCCCCGTCTTCAATATCCGATGATCTCAGGGTGAATTAAGAGGAAACAGGCAAGAATGCGGAAAAGTGAAAGAAAAGAATTTGATTTTTAAAATTTCAAAGGATTTTCAACATGTACATGCCATTTCAATCCAATATCAATATGTAATCCTAAGTATTTGTATTAGGTAACAAAATCTACATTGCTTCCATGTAGAACTGTCATTGCTAGGGTGATCTTTCTTTTTTCCTAAAATCAAATACAAAATCTTTCGTTTTAGAGACATTGACAGTTTAAAAGCAGTCTTCACACCACTTAACAAAGCTCTGGATCTCTTCATTATAACAATTTTCACCTTTCGTTAAAAACAGAGATGAGGACAAGACCTGAAAGAGAAAAAAAAATAATTTTATCGCCAGGATTTTTTTTTCTTTTTCAGTCTGTTTCTTGCATTTGTCTCGTCTTTGTTCCTATGGGGGCTTTAATATTATTCAATGTCATTTCTTTTACTAGGCTTACTAGCACTATTATTTTTGCTCTCTCTCTCCTTTTCATTCTCAGTCTCTCTCTCCATCCTTGTCCCTCTGCCCCTCTCTCATTCTCATTGAACAGTGATAAATGATACCAAAGTGACAGTCTCTCTCTCTCCTCATTCATATTCTCAGTCTCTCTCTCTCATTTTTCTTTCATTCTCTCTCTCTCTCTCTCTCTCTCTCTCTCTCTCTCTCTCTCTCTCTCTCTCTCTCTCTCTCTCTCTCTCTCTCTCTCTCTCTCTCTTCTCCCTCTCTCTCCCTCCCTCCTCCTTCTCCCTCCCTCCTCTCTCTCTCTCTCTCTCTCTCTCTCTCTCTCTCTCTCTCTCTCTCTCTCTCTCTCTCTCTCTCTCTCTCTCTCTCTCTCTCTCTCTCTCTCTCTCTCTCTCTCTCTCTCTCTCTCTCTCTCTCTCTCTCTCTCTCTCATTCAAATTCTCAGTCTCTCTCTCCTCATTCATATTCTGTCTCTCTCTCCTCATTTTCTTTCATTCTCTCTCCCCTCATTCTCTCTCTCTCTCTCTCTCATCATTCTGTCCCTCTCCCTCCTTTCCCCTGTGTCTCTCTCTCATTGAACGACGATAAATGATACCGTAGTGACATTCTCTCTGCTCTATTTGTGACATCCGTCCTAATTAAACTTAGACACTATGTTTTCCCGGACGGCTGGTGCTTTTGTGTGTATAAAATGAGATGTAAAAACATGGAAGTGCTCCTCTGTGCCAAAAAAAAACCCCTGGAAAACCAGGGGAAACCAGAAAATCCCTATCCCTGGGTAATATAAGACCTAAATTAGAAGAGTCGTTAGCAAACTTTATCAGTTTTGTGTTTTTAATGAGGACTTATGTAATCATTGGTGTGGATGGTCTATAAAATAGGAGAAAGAACACACGCATTTGTTTGTTTAATTGAAATTCACCCCGTCCGCCATATGCGAAATGAGAGGAAACGGCAACATGAAAAAGAAGTGGAAGTGAAAGAAATACTTAGCAAAAGCGCCTGCCGACCGCCCACAACTTTTGTCACCCAACCACCATGTGCGGTGATCTCAGGGTGAATTAAAAGGACACAGCAACTTGATAGCTAAGTGAAAGAGGGAAAGAAAAGAAGTGGGACTTAAAAGTAGCGCCTGTCAACTGCCCGAGGAAGTATTGAAAAAAACAAATTCCACACGATAGATTATATCTCACGCAAGACTCGCGTCTATATATACAGTAGTGACCGCCTAAATGCCCGGTGCTTGGGAAGCAGACAAAACGGGCATTTAGGCGAACCGGGCAGTTAGGCGAAAGTAGGTCAGGGGCAACAATTTAAGGGTAGGCCTATTTCTGTGACATTAGGTTTCCATAGTGACTTGCCAATTTCGTCCAGGATTTGAAGCCTCTTTTGAAAATCATTTCCTGGTTTATTCATTTTTTTTTTCAAGATTTAGATTTGTATGTAGCTGTGCAAAATTCAAGTTGCTACTATGGCACGGCTGTTCAAAACGTATAGCCGTGATGGAGGCTAAGAGAAAAGGACCTGATCCAATGCTTCCTCATTAACTGGCATAACCCACACTATAATCACGTAACTTATTTAATCCACAGACCTATGACTTAAGTAATTATACAAATTTGTGTGAAAAAAACTGGATAAAGAAAAGCATCATCCAATGGGACCAATGTGTGAATAAATTAACACGAATCTTACAACTCCTTCGATCCATAATCGTCATGCTAAAAGATTCATAGCCAGATTGTTCGTTTTTGGAAAAGTCATCAGTTGTATCGAAAAATTAAATGCGAGAAAAAGGGACACCTGGAAACCATTAGGCTCTTTAACGCTGAGGTAATGAGCGCGCAGATGGGTTGACCATCTCTCGCCACAAAGACCCGAAGTCACATTGGATAGGGCCAATGCCAGACTGTTCACATCTTGTCCCTCGATCGCGATGAGCGTCCGGTCTAAAGACGCCAGGTGATTGCATGCCATTTACGACATCAAGAAAGAGATGTGGGCCGAGTCCGGAAGACTTCAATTCTAATTGCCCGATGACCAACCAGTGATCAATGGGACAAAGGATGTGCTGTACATTGGGTGGAGTTATGAAGAAGATTGGCCAACGTTTAGTACATTAGGGACTACAATGGATAGGTAATGAAGGGTGGTTGCAATGCATGGCACATTGTTGACGGGTATAAGCCCTATTAGATTAGCGATCGGATTACATGTATGACAAATAAAAACAGAATATATAATCAATTACGGACATATTTTATGAAAATTTGGAGAAAAAGATACCTGCAGTTGTCGTCAAGACTGCGCATGTAGGCGAAAATCTTGGTTTTCAAACGGGCATTTAGAGGAGCAATTTATACAGAAAAAATTGACATTTAAGCGGTCACTACTGTATATATATATACATGCACAACGCCAAATCTTTGAGATATCAAAAAGTAAGTCCTAAACTCAGAGTAGGCGTAGGGGTAATCAGGAGTAGAGTCCTGATTCTTCTAGGCACACGGCATAACGTGGTAGTTTGCCATTGTTTTCAACCCCACCTTCACTTTCCCCGAGCCTGAATAGACCTAGCTACCCATTTCACTTGCCCAGACTAGGAATCGAACCCAGGCCTCCTGTGAGGTAGTTTGACATATAACAAGCACCTTTTATTATATATATATATATATATATGTACATATATATATATATATATATATATATATATATATATATATATATATATATATGTACAGTATATAGATGTTACCAAACGGCATCAGTGGGTAGATGTTGACTTGATCGTTGTACTGACCCAGGCCATGATGGCGCTGTAGACCTGCTCCTCCGTCCGAACGTTGAGCTCCTCACTGCAGATGATGTCCACCAGCTGGTTGACCGGAAGGAGCATGAACTCCTCACTCTCCATCACCTGCAAGAAGAAAGGGCGCGTGTCGGGCAATTGGTGTAAAGACAAACAGTGAGGCGAAGGGCGTGTCAAAAGTGAAAGAGAATGACGTTAAAAACAATACTAAAGCCTCACAGGGTTTTTTTTTTTTATTAATCTTGTTTGATTTACCCACATCCACAACTAAGGTGATCTCAGGGCTTTGGTAGGATTTGTAATTATGCCCGACTGCCCCGTAAACAGCCAAGGGATCTTTAACGTGCACAGAGTGTTGTAATTTGTATATGGGACCTCATTTTTATCGTCCTTCTCCGATGTAACTCGGTGTCAATCCACCTACCTGGACCAGGGGGTAAATTTTACTCCCAAAAAAAAACACAAAAAAAAACATTTCTAACTGTTGGCAGGACTTGAATCTATGAAATTTGGATTGAGAGGCCGACACCTTGCCTCTGGACTACCGAGTCCCCCAAGCCTAAAAGGAACAAAGACGAGACCTTTCAAGAACGTACGGTCAAATCTTGTTACACCGACATCTGTTGTGTGTGGATTGCACATTGATAGGTTGAAATTCTTTCTGTATTGAGGTTCTAATTTCACACAATGTATTGACATGTAGAATTATGAGAGCCCAAAAAACATGTGGCTTTCAGCGGGAGTGTGCTAAATTACAATGCTTTTGAACAATAAGGACACATTCCAATACAGTACATGTAACAAATTATATCTCTTATTGAGGAAAAAAAAATCTATCGTCGGACTAATTTACCTTCTCATCTATCTTTCAAAAAAATCACTTTCATTAGAAATCTATACAACGATAAACGTGTAACTTTCCCTGCTAACGACACGACTGCAAAAATACCCTGCTCTACACAGTGCTAGGTTAGCCGGTCAGAGCCGGTCTTACCTTTCCTTCCACGTTCAACGACAGGGCAGTGGGGTTATTACATAACATGGCCGATAAATGCGTAACCTTCCCACTAATGCCTTGACTAAGACCTGTACAGCGCTCACACTAGAAAGAAGGGGTGTCAATCACACGTCCAGTGCTGGCTTTGGCTTCACGTTATGGCAGAGCCTCTGGCCGGAAACGATCGGGAGCAACAAGGTGCGCTTTTTCTTGGGTTAAAAAGGCCAGATTAAGATGTAAGACAACAGATACATGTTTATAATACCTCTAAAAATGAGCTTTTTTTCTTCATTAAAGTCAAACGAATATCTAACAACAAACCTCTTGAAAATTGTGCTGAGTGAATTTGTCGGCTATCTGAAGGAGATCACGGCATGCATGTGTGTGTCAGCGAAAGCTCGTATGCCCAGGCAATTTGAGGGATCCAGCTGCCTCTTGAGAAATTCGCAACAGACGTCCTGAATCTCGACGAGCTGAAATGGTCACACAAATCCCTTCGTGAAATAAAATTGTTATTTCAAATATATGTATATGAGGAGGTGAGATGCAAAAACGATGACTTGAGAAAATCAACTTTGTCTTCCCTTAGTTTTAAAAAAAAAAGTCTGATCAATTTGGTGTTTAGAGCCGAATTATAATATGATAGAGTCAGATTTGAACAAAAATGATTTCATCATCAGAAGACTCTTCTTTCAAAGGCCGAGGTGAAAAAACTCGTAATATGTAAAAATGGCGCATAGTGGGTTTTGCATCTCAGCCCCTCATATAATATAATCTTATCCTCAACAAAATGGGTACATTTTAAATTATCATTTACCATAATTTACGTTGATAACGATTTACATTGAATATTTTAATTATTATAGAAAGGTGCATGTTTTGATTGTGTCATTGTTACGGCTATTCTGTTATCGTACAAACTTATATTTATTAACCTCATTCAAAATCGTCTTTACAACATGACATTTTGAGTATTTCACTCTTTGGAAAGCTGTGTACAATGTTCTCTTTCATTGCTGATCATCATAATATCTGTTACAATGGAAGTAGAATCTTTCACACAGCGGTTGGGTGTCAATGTACCTGTAGTAAGCACGCAGCTGGAAGAAGGGTTTGAACGTTGCTCTCTTCCACAGTGATACTAGAGGTGTATAAAACTCTATCAGAAGCTCCATCGCCATTTCATCAATGTCCTGGTGATGACAACAAACAAACAATATTCATATTCGTGAATCAAACTAATAAACTAAACATAGAATAAACAGGGCCAGACATTTATATCTTATCCTATCGCCCGCTTTACGACCCATGCGTGAAGAAAATAATCCGTTGGCCGGATATATATACAAGTTCAAGCACTAAAATAGACAAAATCAGAAATACAACAATAAGAGATCAAAATCGAAAGCAGATGGCATAAAGATAGAAATAAATTAATTGAGATGATTTGGGCATGTAAACAGAATGAATAACAATAGAATAGCTAAATCAGTATACAGGGCTAAAGCCCAAGGTAAAAGACCACAAAAGGCAGACCTCGGTGAAAGTGGGAAGAAGATATAAAAGAGGCATCGAAGCGTAGAAATTTAACTTTTTTGGAAGGAAACAGAAAATGCCAGGACAGGCAATCCTGAAGAAAGATCGTCTCGGGCATCTAAACCCATACACCGAAAGGTAGAATGGGAACTGATAAAGAAAGAAAGAAACCATTTGCGGCGTTCTCAGAGTCGATTAAGGGGGAAAAAGCAAGATGAAACTGAAAAACATACGTGTGAAAGGAAAGAAGAAGAACCTACCAGAAACGTCCACCGATCACCCACAAGTCAAGTCAGATAATCTAAAAAAAGGAGAAAACTACGCACACACAAAAAGACAGAATTTTTTTTTTAAAGGCGGAAAAAGAAAAAAAGCAAAACATGAAGAAAGAAAAAAACGAAAAAAGACAGAAAAGACGCGATGGCAGATCTAACATAACAAAATTTCGGTTTTTGCCTGTTTTCAATGAGTTTTTCACTCACTGCGATTACATGAATATCTTTTCTTATATTATATCAACGAATAAATTCATGTGACAATCATCACAAACAAAAGCCAAAAAGATGACCAACTGTGAAGAATTGCATAATTCCCAATCTGTAACATCATTTGATATATATATAAACAGAGCAACAACAAAAAAATCAAGTCTACCTTTATCGTGACTTCCGTTTGACGACTCTCCGCCAACTCTCCGGTAAACATGGCATGGAAGTAGGGACTGCAGGCCGACAGGACCACTCGGTGAGCGAAAATCTTCTTTGAGCCGACGATCAACACAACATCACACAGCTCCCTGTGTTTCCGTAGCACATTGACTGTGTCCAACGTGTGCCTAGGGTGTTTGTCCGACGTGTAACCGAGACGCGGGTGAAACAGAGCGCTCGGCTGGGACGTCCAGTCTACTCATTGTTAAAATGAATTTAGCTTTCAAACAAGTCCTTTTTATGTATTAAAAGAGATAAGAACTACAAACTTCCACTAAAATGTTAAATGTCATGACTGCTCACGAGATCAGTCACACGAATGAACGCATGCTTCAAGCAATATAATAGAAATCGTTCTTTCCTCTTTCTTTTTCATTTTTGACCATATCTAAAATTAAAAGACTACCACCTCATTTCTTGAAAAAAACAACTGTGAGATGTCAATAGATCATCAAATTGTTTTTTACAACTTGTGATGTGACCATAACTGGAAGCAATAAAAATTGCGGCCTCTGTTAAAAGTTTCTTGAGCTGACAGCACAATCTGGCAGAGAAAAAAAAAAGTAAAAAGAAAATGCATTGTCAATCAATTTATAATTTATAAGTTAACAAGCATTACGTCCCAGGCGGTACCAAGTATGATTGCCAAATCGGGTTAGTATTTTATTCTGAGGTTACGCAAGTAGGCGTGAAGGTATTATTCAAACTTTTTGATAGCTCGGTACAACCTGTTCAAAATGGCGGGCTCGCTGAAAGAAAATGAACTCACAAAGACGAGGAAAACAATGAAGTTTACATTAACTCAATGTCACTTTAGCCAGAACATTTTCTCAAACAAAAACAATCTGGAGATGGTTTGAGTTTAAGGCCAACATGGTATGTAAAATAGGGCCTAACAACAAAGCCTTTGGCCAACAAAAATCGACCAACTCATAATTATATATATGTATGTATAGTTTTCTCTCTGATATATATATCCTCTCTCATTCTCAAATTGAATTTTTTTTTTAACGCATCAAAAGAGCTCCATACTGTCAAATGTCGAGAAACCAATCATCATATGACATGCTGAGTTTTTCTCATATTAGTGACTGAAGGCTGATGATTAACTATTTCCGCCCGGAGTGACGACCAGGTCGTCGATGCGATTTTCCTATTCTGTCGGAAGAACGAGCCAGTAGTCAATTCATTTTCCGACCTCTGCACATACTTTAAGAGCTGGTTATCGATGCCTAGGACTTCTTTTCGTTAGGAGATAGCTTTGAGCTACTTTTTAGATTCTTCTGTTTCGGTGTACTTTCGTTGTCACCTTGCCAAAGCATTTCCAACTGTCAAAATTGAAATTTCACGAAAATTCAATGAGAGATGGATGAAAGACCGTCAAAGCAACCTCATCTGTTTGATGTAACACAGGCTAGTGTCCTTATGGATGAAATAACAGATGTCAGTGGGGGTTGATAGTGATGTCAGTGACTTGCATCAGTAGATGATAATCTAAATCAGTCAACAACTAGTGATGAATCCCCCCATCTAGCCGTAGTATTGATTCAGAACTAGATCTAGATGTAGATCCAGAAATCCGCTCTACCTCATCTGGTTTTATGACTAGATAATAATCAAATCCAGACCAAATCCTATTACTGAAAGAACAGATAAATCTGGATCTAGAATCAGAATTGAAAAGGACTGGGTCACTTGAAATGATGGATGAGACAAAGACTCGTTTTACGTTTCAGCCCTGCCACAGTGTCGTGTGAATCCTGAAAGAGATTTATTTTTACCTGTGCGTTGAAAATTTAAAAAATTCATTCAAGAATGATTTATCACACAAATTCCCTCATTTACAAATCCATTGAAAGCTAATTAGGTATACTCCATCATGATAATAATTTTAATGACATCAATCAACATTTTGAAGAGATCTGATGAGAATAAAGCTGAAGGTAAAGGAATTTTTTTTATTTTCCACACACTCTTTTTCGCTTACCTTTATCCTCTATAAGCATGTACGTCACCCCAATCACTATATTAAGGTGATAGGAAATATATTTCCCTTCTGTATGATATATAATATATGTTTAAATTGTTGCTTATCTATAATATAAAACTGTAAAGTATCTCAAAGTCCTTCTGTGTGATATCAAAATATGTTAACTTGTGTTGCTTATAAATCTATAATATAAAACTGTACAGTATTTCAAACTTTGACCATCCTAATCTCAGGAACCACTGCACCCACAACTGCCATATTTCACAGGAAGATATCAAATAGCCTGCATTAGGTTCGTAGCCAATAAAGTCTTGGGTCAAATCAGTATCTTGATTGATTGGGAAAAGATTGTTTTGCCTGCCATCCACGAGACTTTATATTTTATTGTTACTCCTTCCTTCATTTCTAGTTATTAGATATGCAATGAACAGCCCGCCTAACCTAAGTATCGAATACTGTACCGTGCATGATGTCACCCTGCACCCAGTAACCTATTATGTAGTTTATCATTGAAAAAAATTAGATTGTGGTAATAGAGTATATTTAATCATAATCATCATTGTCTACAGGCATGGGCTTGTTTTAATATATTTATGGTCAAATTTCCAACTACTCCAAGTTAATTCCGGTGAAAAATGGAGGACATTGGGTTTTTCATTCCGAGTAGAAAGTGTTAAGAATAAATGGTCAGTGTGCTAACATTTTGGCCTACGTCATCTTTGGTGGTTTTGAGAAAATTTATAATAATAAATATTTATTGTCCAAAGAAGGCAAATTTTCTTTCCATTTACATTTCTAATGTTACAAAACACATTTTAGTATGATAAGTTTACACATAATATGTTGTTCAAAACATTGTTCACTCGCAACCTCATATATAACACAATTGAACATAATATATCCATGATTAACATTCACACACACTCATCCATACTCACACCCCCATTTCCACAGACACACGCAAAAAGCTCCATCCTCCTATCAGTCGCCCATTTTCATGCCACCATCGACCATGGCGAGTATACCAAAATATTCTGCAGGCTCATTTCCTAACGTGGATACGGCCAGAGACAAAATGATGATAACAAAAACAATGTGTAAACAATTATAATAAACAATAACAACAACAATATTATAGCAGTAACAAAAAAAAATACATTTGATCAGTTATTCGTTTATATGGTTAAAGCTTTCTTTTCGGTTAGGGTTTTGTTGCTATATATATAATATAGATTGTTGTGTTTCTCTTTCTTTTTTCGTCACACATGCTCTCTCTCTTTCCTGACAAATATCAACCTATCGCATCCTCACTCTCGTTGTATAAGCCATGAAGGTTATATTGGTTTCAGCAGTGTCACACATGATAAACCCATAATGCATAAAAAGATAGTATAAAGGCGTACAATCACAGAATCTAAAAAAAAATGTATGGAAAAATATTGGTTTATCGCCCACCCATACGGTCCAGGGTATCCGAGTCATCAACGGTAGCACTGGTCGTGGACTTCATAAGCATTTTACTCGCCTCACAGGGCTTTGCAATCTCTTAAAGTCATAATCTGGAATCCTCAGGTTCTAAGCTTTACCATGGTTATAACACTTAATAATTATATCATTGATTGAAATATTGACAAAAGAGGGAACTTAAAAGGAGGGACCATTTTGTGAAACCTGCTTTATTCCAAATAGTTTTAATTACAAAAGTATTTTATTGAGCATTAATATCTCATATTTAATCTTATGACTTTTATTCAGGGGGCGGAGTCTAACCCCCCCGCTGCCCTATGTTTTTAAGTAGGTTCTCACATAATCATCCTCCCCTACCCCGTTTTGTTTCACTGGGTTTTCACGTAATCAGGAGGGAGACCCCTATAAACCCTTACTAATGGTCACTCCATCCCCATAAAAAAAAAAATAAGCTAACCATTCCTTGTGTCACAGGGACGTCAATTGTTAACTACACTAGAAAAGCATCTTGCACAGCTAGCATTGCTAGTTGACTCACTGAGTCATCGCGGCGACACTTGACATGTACACAGGATAATGTGACTTCTGACCAGGCCATCACAAATCTAATGAATTCAGTCGAATGGCGATCATTTGGTCTCATCCAAGCCACGCCAAAGTAGAAGACACAAGACTAATTACATATTTGGCTAACCTTTTCAATTAAAGTAGGAGACAACAAGGTAAGACCAATTACGTATTTGTGCTAACACACATTCTTAGTATCAACTTAGTCACACACGCTCTCGAAACAGACCAGCTCACATTTACACCCCTCCAGCCATGGACTTGTCCTTGTAGGATCATACCATTGTACAATAGATGTGACCAATAAATGTAAGTTGTATCATCAAGCCTACTTCATCATGCATAGTACAACTGTTAGCATTGATACCGCCAGTTGCCGAAACAAAGATAATGATGGACACACTCCTTTTGAAATTGACTCAACTATTGGACGTAAGCTTATGAGCCTGAATGCATCCTTTTTCCTGTTTACTAAATGGTTAACTAATCAGAAAGTATTATCATAAAAGAGCATTTTTAAAAAGAGGATTATAAGCCAGGCTTCTTTTGATCCATCCTTCCTTCTCGACAAATGACGGGTATCACCACGGTGATAGATAAGTGTGTAGCAGGCAAATGGGAAATTCTGGGTGTAGCATTTAACGAGTGCAGTAGCAAACCAGCATTTACCGGTCATAGTCTTACCAGGGGTAAGAAGTACCATACTATCTGACTATCTATGGCATGGGATTACTTCCAAACTCAACTGATGATAAGCAGATGAGATGAGAGTGAGTGAGTGACTATAAGACTAGACTAGAACTAGATCTACCTCTCGTTATCTGTGAGTAATAAATTTACAAGTCGTCCTACATCGTGTGTTATAGATTAAATATCCTACTTAGAAAATATAAAAAAGAAATAAATTACCTGGGAGACGAAAATAAGTTGATTCTAGATCTTGTGTCAGTAAACAGAGAGTGAGTGACAAGTGGCCTACTGGCCTCCTCCAATAAATAAACTTTTCGCTGGAGGCTGAGTTCTTCCGGATTTGATAAAAAAACGAATTCACAATTTCGATACAAAACGAAGCTTTCAACAGTCAATAATCTTTTATTTTCCTTTTTGAGCATATATTTCTCAAGAAAAACAAATTTTCCAGATTTTTATTTTCATATCATGCAGGTAATACTGTTTTCTTATGATTTAGCACATCTTTTTAAATAGTTGTTTTATGTGTAAGCTGATGGGTTTCACAATTTTAGTAAATCATAGCAACCAATGGGATCAAATTTGAGGCTTTGTTTATAGGGGCAACCATTTTCTTGATTCGATCAAAGTCATGGCTTTAGAAACAGAAAATGTCACAGAAACTGATACAGGAGGTGAAGATAGAACGGAGTCTGAAGCTGCAGAATCAGAATCAGAACAACTTCTTCCAAACACTACAGTTGTGACACACTGTATATACAAGAATGACCCACAGCGCCTCATCAAGTAGGCCTTTGAATTTTGGATCTTTCAGTTTGTTAGATATTTTATCGTTAACAATCCTATTGATATTAGGTCAAAGTATTATCAGAATCTTATAAATCTACACATTAGGGTCTTTTTCTTATTATGTCATGAAGAGCAAAATAGATTAATCTTTCTTCAACGACAACGCCCTCACGGTGTCTTTATATTTAGCTGGAGGCATTTGCTCCACTTACTTTGCTAAATATACTTTTGTTAATTAATGAATTGATCAAGAACCTGATAAATGTATTTAAGATCTAGCTCTTTCCTAACTCAAGAAGCGCTCGCAGTGTTACTGGAAGTGACCTCCTTACTTACAGCGAGGGGTTGCCCCAGCCATTTGCATGAAAAAGAAGTGTGTGCAAGGGGTGAAACTAGGATTTGACTTAGTTGGAATAATGATTTCATGTTTACAGATGATTAAAGACCAATAGAACATGTCTTTTCTGAAAGTTGAGAGAATAAGGAATTCATATCGAGATGTTATTGCAACAAAAGAAACTCAACACAAGAAAAGCGGCTTGCTCAGCCAGCGCAATGGCTACCACATGCTAGTTGGCTCAGCTGACAGTCATCACCATGGTGCAAGGCTACCCACAAAGTTTACGAGTTCACGGGGAAGTGCGACTTCTGACCAGGCCATCACCAATCTATTGAACTCAGTCGCATGGCGATCATCTGGTCTCACCCAAGCCAAGTCAAACTAGGATGATTCCATTCTTTTCAACTTCGTAGAAGACAACAAGACCAATTACGTATCTGTGCAAACACACATTCTTATTATCAGCTCAATCACACACACTCTCAAACAGACCAGCTCCCATTTACACGCCTCTGGCGATGGACTTGTCCTAGTAGGATCATTCCATTTTACGATAGGGGCGAACAATGAATGAAACTTGTATAATCAAGCCAACTTCATACATAGTACAGCTGTTAGCATCGCTTCTATCAGTTGTCCAAGGCAAAGAGAATAATGGACACACCCCTTTAGAAATAGACTCAACCAAAGGCCTTTTGGACGTAAGCTTATGACCTGAACGCGTCCTTAACAAGTTTGTTTTTTTATTTGATGTAGATAATTGTAATCACTAGATTCTACCATTGTATTCGGTATGTCTAAATTAGCTGAAAAAATATTTTAAAATTATTTTTGTTATATGGTTGCCATGTAAATCTTGATTTTCATTGCGAAAATACCTACAAATTCATTTCAAATAGGTTTTTCAGTTTTAAACAAACTTGGCTATAACTTTGCACACACGTTATTCAGTTCAATATCTATGCACACCCAGTAGCTTTTTTTGGATAGATTAAACAATTTTGATTTCATGGTTTTGTGAAAATGCATTTATAGCAATCTTTCCAATGTTTGTCAAATTTAATCACCAAAAAATTCCTTTTACAAAAATTTGAAGAGATATCGAAAACCGCTACTGGGTGAATTTTTTTATTACGTCATAGATGCTATCTACGAAAATTGAGGGCAATTGGACAGTACATAAAAGTAGATCGCATATCACTGTCGAAAAGTAACATTTTGAGAAAATCATATCCTATAAAAGAATAACAAATACTTTGAAACATCATACGATCTTGATAGGCTATCAAATACTTCATGTCGACCCTATTTCAACTGCTTCGGGTTCCTTAGATATGTCGGAATGGAATTTTTCTTATAACAGGTGTGGGGAATGTTTCCACGTGATCTTCACCTGATCTTTGCTAATATTGAACATAATTCTTCAAAAGTACATATTTCGGATTTTATTAGTAAAATCAGTACCCATTTATTATACTTTAGGCAAAATTTCTGACTTTTATGGTACAACTGATGTGTTTAAGTTTAGACTGGTATCGTTTCTAAAAAAAAAAATCGTATAAAACGCTGGGCCAACCGTAACATGCCCTAAATAAAGGACTGGCGCTCTTCTTGAGTTAAAATTGTAACGACAACGATGCATGCAGGAAGTGATGAACAATGACATCAAATGATATTGAAGCCCTGTAGGAACAAAGAAGAGACAAATATAAAGGAAGTGTCAGGGAGAAATCTTTGGGCCCCAACAGAATCGAGCCCATGGCTTCCGCACGGCACCCATCGCCTTGCCAGCCAAACTAACTACGCTTTATATTTTATAAACTATGTTGGACTGACTCTCATTCTCAAACTGTAACACAAAAAAGATGACTGATTGGGTTCACTGGAATGTTTTCAGATGTTTTGAAGATGACACAGACCCATACAAAGATGAAGTTGCAGATTTGCTGAATGAGCGTGATGCTGACGGCAAATCGCCGCTTGACCTCGCAGCATGCCTCGGTCGTATGGAAATAACCAAACAGCTGCTAGAAAGAGGAGCCGATATCAACAACTTTACTCCCAAAGGTTATTTTAGTTTTATGTACACTTATGCATCTGTATGTAATGTGCGCTGTTTCCTTCTGCTTTGTTTTGCTTGTTTTATTTCAGAGAGAATGTTGTTTGTTCTTTTTTTTTTCTTTTTTTTCAGGTTTCATTTGTTGTCTTTATTTATCTGCCTTTTCAGGAGAAGGGGTGATGATGGTATATTATGTGTATGAATTGGGAAGCAGTGGTGGACGTAACTCATTTTGTATCGGATTATTATTTGTACAGATATTTGTACAATATTTTAACTATAGATCTACATCTGAACATTTTCATTTGAGATGGAAGTTTGAAAACACTGTCATAACAGTGTTGTAAATAGAGTTGAAATTGATAACTCAATTAAACGCAACAATTACTGAAGTACTGTATTTTTTTAGCCTGTTTAGATATTTTCTCCTGTTATCTTTATTATTACTCTTTTCTCTAATGAAATTAGTGAAATTTCTAGTGATTGTTGTTGACTTTATGCAATGACATGTAAAAACATTTACGACTTTAAACTTTTAACATTTGTCATTCATTTTCATTGTGATCATTTTTTTTTTCTTTTAATGAGCTTTTCCTCCTGAACTCTTGCCATATATAATCTTGTTTGTACGCAGGATATTCATGTCTCCATTATGCTGCTGCATGGGGCAGGTTACCAGTGCTAAAAATTCACATTGAAAACAACGGCAGTCTACAACAGAAAAATGCTCATGATGAACGCCCAAGAGAAGTTGCCATGAGATATCAACAAATAGAATGCGTTGATTTTCTTGACTGGGCAGGTACACCTTAGCTTGCGTCTGTTTTTATTGGTTTATAAAGTTTTTAAATATACATGTTTCAAAAGGTATGTTGTTTTGTTGTAAGCTATAGGGCCAACCTGCGACTTTTAATATCATGTAAAGAATTGTGTCAATGAAGTGGATAATCGTTGAAAAAAATGATCTGGCTATTGTTAGATAATTGACAGTTTGAGCTTTCATTTACACCTTAGTCGAATAGCTGTCATATGTTAGTTTATGAGGGGTCTTTTTTAAAGTTATGGGGTTATACTTTATGGAGTAGGCCTACATAATATTGTATTAAACACTAGAAAAATAAAAAAAAACAAATTTTTATCATGTTTTTAAATGTAGTGACGTGGGTGTCCGAGTGGTTAGGCTGCCGGACTGAGGATCATGAGGTCCTGGGTTTGAATCCTGGCAAAGCCAGGCCTGACATTGTGTTCCTTGGGAAGGACACTTAACACACATTTTCCCCACTCGACCCAAGTGTAAAATGGGTACATGCACTAGCTTGGGAGTAAAACCTACGCTAGACTAACGTCCTGTCCAGGAGGTGATTATTATCACCTGTTCCGCTTCATACTTTAGAAATCGGGATAAGCTCCAGCTCTATAAGCCATAATGGCCTTGAAGGAACTTTACATCTAAATGTATTTTATAACACTTGTTTATTCTCAGAGGCAAAATCAATTCTTCAAGAGGCTATTCGTGTAGCCCAGGAAACAATATTGGATGCAGACAAAGCTGTAGCAGGCAGAATTTCAAAAGAAGAGAAGGTAATTTTAATGACTAAATAAGACCCTCGCATTAAATAATCAATATTCCTCCTGTGGGGTTATGATAAACTTACAATTTAATGAAGTGTTACTCTTATGTGTATCACTTGAAAGGCAAAGACTTACCTGCGTGATTTGCATCTTAGACATTCAAATTTTTGTCTTCTGTATGTATGTTTAGTGAGCCTCTTTACAGTGAATGCTTTGCCGTCATTGAGTGTTTCAGTTCATGTACATGGTAGGTACGATGGAGTCTATGTTTGATCTGACTTAGAGATCCCATTTATTGTTTTCCATTTCTACTTATATTAGTTTCTCCCTCCTCTTTCTACTCATTCTCTCTTCCCCTCCTCTTTCTTCTTCTTCTTCTTCTTCTTCTTCTTCTTCTTCTTCTTCTTCTTCTTCTTCTTCTTTTTGTCTTCTTCTTTTTCCTTCTACAAAGTTTATCTTTAAAAATTCAAGTTTTATACTAAAATTTGTTTTCTTCTCTTGTTATCTTTTTTTTTGTTATTTTAAAAAGAATATTGCAGTGAATCTATGCAAAGAAAAGCAAGAATGGCTGGATACTGCAGTGGACCCTACGACTCAAGATTTTATCTCACAGCGGTCAATTCTGAATGAGGTCGTCAACCCAGTTATTCAGAAACTCAGTGAACCGCGTAAGTTGAACTCATAAATTTTGTTCAAATTTGCGATGACCACAGCAAATTCTTCTTTCCTTACCTGCATACAAGTTATCAGGCATTAGACGTATCAAGCTTTGTCATAAAATTAGCTTGCTTTTATAATAACATTTTAACACAGATGAAAGTGAAATTTTTTTTTTTTTCTTCTGAGGCTTTGGATCTAACTTTTTAGTCATTTTCACTCTATCTTCCTCTCTATCATTCTTCTACTTCTAGGTTTCGATTTATATTTCCACATTATTTTTGCTTTACAATCTCTTCAACACTTTTTCACTAGTAGTGCAATCTTTTTCCAATTTTTTTTTTTTTTTTTTTTGGTGTTTCTTTTAACAAGAGAGGATAAAATAGATGACAAGGGAAAACCAATAAACATAACAAAACGGTGCCCTGACAATAATATCACAGGTGTTTTGAATCTTAAGGCCCAAATAATGTAAGAAGTCATTTATATAATACTAAGCAGAAAAAATGGTTATAGATGAAACTGTTAAAGTGTCTCTTTACCCAACAATGATTTGAAATGGTATTTTAGTCTGAATAAAAATGAAGACTAATTTATGAAAATTGTTTTTATTAAAGATATTTTGTAGATGAACAACAAAAAAAAGGGACAAGACATGACAAGACTTAGTAGATTTTAATAAAGAGCATCTTGATTCGAGTTATGACTGCGTGATAATGCCACACAGCGACATTAATAAACATGGTCATTTAACAGTAATACTTTCAAAAGAGTTTCTTTGTACTTAACAGACATATCAGGTGTTAAAAAGAAAAGGAGGTCTAGATCTCTGACAAATAATTCATGAGACGAACGTAAGTGGAGATAGGTGGGAATTTAATTTGTTTTCAGGTTCTTCCATTTATTTTTCTTATGTTCCCTTAAGTTCCTCTTTGGTTCTATATTGCATGATCTTTGCGTCTTTGAGCATGAAATATGTTTTGTGTTTCATGTTGTCTTTATTTTATTTTTATTGGCAACTTTAGTATAGTCAGCATGGTAAAGTTTCAACGGTAAAACTCCCCCCCATGTTCTTTTCTCGCCTTGTTACATTATTTTTAAAAAAAATTAATTCTACTTGTTGATTTTGACTTAACTTTCATAATAATTAGAGCGGAACATTCAAATGTTTTAGTTAGCCACGTTGAAAATGAATCGTTCTAACTCAAAACATGTTACCAATGCACAAAAACACACAGACGCCCTTTGGTGATTTTTTTTTTTTTTGCTCCCCCCTCCCCCCACACACATGCACACACAGAGACAAATATGTGATTTAACTTTGTCTTGCTGTCCATTCACTATATAAGAGCTTATATCAAAGGTTTTCTGATGCAATGGCTCAGAAATGAAACCGTTTGGTAACTATGGTCATTGCCAATCAACATAGGCTGCTTGCAAGTTACCTGCAAATTGTAAAATAATATTGGCTGTGCGATTTGAATTGTATTAACTCGTTGCTGCAGTCATGGGGAATTCGACCAGGTCGTACTCCTGTGCCGCAAGACTTTGACCTTATGTTCAATCAAGTGTATCATTTTTATTATGACAATAAAGAGGAATTTTCGTTGTTGTTGCTTATGACAGAGAGCATTTTCAGCTTTGCAATGATGTTAATATTATTTATATTATTGTTTCTGAAGTAAAGTTATGGGTTCCCACTAAAAATGCAAATTTTTTGTGAAAACAATTTTTCATAGCACAATAACTGAATACAAGTAAAACCCTCTAAAAATTGAATCCGAAAATAGCAAATAAAGACTCCTATCACAAATTAAGAGGTATAACCGGGGGAAAAAATGTTAAATATCAGTATTTCACAGTGTCCTACCACCTCTACATAAATAAACTTATCATAAATATTGTCCGACGTGTCTTCGATGAACAGGTAGCAGCTTATCACTATTATCAGACATATATTATACATTCAAAACAACTGCAATGAGTTAAACAAATTTTATTGCAAACTGCAGTATGATTCTCAGACGAAAAACTATGCACAATAATTATAGACCAAATGTCTAAAAGTAAAGTAAACCTTAAACAGGCAGTCTAAATTTGATTCCATTTTCATAGTTTTTATTTTTTTCTTCTTTTGTTTTGGTTAATATTCAATTTTTCACTGTGTAAGATAAGTTTTCTTTGCTCAGAACACATGAAAGAAATTTGAGTCTTCTGTTCTTTAATTCATTGCATCTTTTTCAACCTGTTACCATTTCTATTAGCCCCTGCTAAAGATGCCAATGTAAGTCTATGCACATTCGCTTCCTTTAACCAACTGATTTGTGTGCGTGTGCGTGTCTTTTCTCATCTACCAGTGTGACCACGAAAAAATGTGTTTTGAGCCAATTTTTTCTGGTACAAATTATCATAAATGTAATGAAAAGAGATCTTACTTAAGGTCGATAAGCGTAAACAGTCTTTTTTCTTTGTGTTGCTCTTCTTTTGCCTCTGTCTGATTGCCAGTTTCTTTCATCTCATGATGAACAATGGTATGAAAATGAAATAATATTGGAGCCCTGTACAAGCAAAGACAAGGAATAGACAGAGAAAAAAAAAGTCTTTGGTCACTAATGGATTGGAATCCATGACCTACTTGTTGGCAGCCAATACCTCACCACGAAAAGAGAGCGTTGTTAGCTCGGTTGGTAGTGCGCTCTCTTTTCATGGTGAAGCGACGGTTGTCGATGTGGAGGTTGCAAGTTCAGTTCTATCGGTGTGGATGGATTCTTTTGCTTCTGTTCCTTTGTGTTTGTCTTGTTTTTGTTCTTACGGGGCTTCAGCATCATTTTATGTCAATGTTTATCTCTGTCAGTGTCTCTCTCTCTAATCTCTCTCTCCTCTCTCTCTCTCTCTCCTCTCTCTCTCTCTCTCTCTCTCTCTCTCTCTCTCTCTCTCTCTCTCTCTCTCTCTCTCTCTCTCTCTCTCTCTCTCTCTCTCTCTCTCCCTCCCTCCCTCCCTCCCCCCCCCTCTCTCTCTCTCTCTCTCTCTCTCTCTCTCTCTCTCTCTCTCTCTCTCTCTCTCTCTCTCTCTCTCCCTCTCCCTCTCCCTCCCTCCCTCCTCCCTCTCCTCTCTCTCTCTCTCTCTCTCTCTCTCTCTCTCTCTCTCTCTCTCTCTCTCTCTCTCTCTCTCTCTCTCTCTCTCTCTCTCTCTCTCTCTCTCTCTCTCTCTCTCTCTCTCCCTCTCTCTCTCTCTGTGTAAGTCATCCTTTGTAAATCCTGTCTTTGTATTATTCTCTGCTCATTTAATCCATGGATTCTTTTAGGTCCATGAAAGAAAATCTTTTTCTGCATCTTGACAAGTTAGAGATCATATATTTTTCCAAATTTAGAATATTTTCTGTTATAGTTATATGAAGTTGCTTAATTTGAGTCTTGTTATTAGTTTCTATACATAGACTATGATGGTAAAGTACAATGTAATACAAATTCATAGATTATTACGGTTGAGCGAAAATGAAAATGACATTTGCAGTATTTTAGAAATATTTGTATTTCTCTGTAATCAAAATTAGGCCTTCGAAATGACAATCTTTTTACAAGTATTGTTTTTGACTAAAACATGTCTAACTTTTTAAAATTCATGGCTGCGTGTGATTGTTAGATTTTTTTTCTCTGTTTTAAACCTCAATATGATGTTATTTATAATAGTCTTATGACAAGTTTCTCCTCTAATACACATATGACAGAGTAAAAATCCATTCCTTTCAGGCCAGGCCTAGATCTAGGTCAAGGTCAAAATCAAGACCAAATTCTAGTGTCCGACCTGAATCGGGGCACGCCCCAAGTCGGGCAAGAAGACTGGGGGCCGGTCTTTAATGTAATGAAAATTATTCTTCCTCTTTTTTTTTTTTTTTTACTGTTTTTGATGTAGTTGAAAATTTAACCATAATCTGACTGTCTCTATCTTTTCTGATTTGTTTGGGTTTTTTTTGGTATTACGTTAAGATTTGCTCTTTTTTTGTTTCTTTATGGTGAAGTGTTCTTAGCTTGGTTCTTTTTTTATTTTAATGGTGCAGGTGAAGTGTTCTTAGCTTGGTTTTTTGGGGGTTTTTTTTTAATGGTGAAGTGTTCATTAAAACAAACAACCAACATCAAATAACAGATAACTGAGGGGTGAATATAGCATTTTGCTTATATATGTATTGGTATATATATGCTTTCATTATTTTGTTTCACGTTCTGAAGGAAATTCCTCAGAGATTAAATGCAAATACTAATAGCGTGAGATTTGTATGTGTGTATATAAATAAGCCATTGCATTATGCATACACTTCATCAATACTGATGAGTACAAAAACGTTTTTGAGTAGAAATAGAACACGCTCGAAAATGTTTAATCCGAAATTCATGGGACTTGACACTTCTTTTCGGATTAAAACGTGTGTTTTGGACCATCTAGAAAGGCAATGTCAATGATACCTGATAGTGATGGTGGCAGATGTGTGTTGTGTAATGTCTAAGACAACACAGCCAGCAAGGAAAAGAGCGTACACGTATGTGCTATTCGTTTGTGCACGCACATGACTAGTCCAAACGTCGCATTTATCTGCCGAGGCAGGTCAGGAAGAGGATAGTGATGCCCGGGAGAAGGAAGAAGGAGAGTTAGGGGGAGAGAGGAGGAGGGAGGGGGGAATGGTGAAGAGACACGATGCCGATCGCCTGGGTCAACACTAACTAGAAAAAATGGAAAGAGAGATTGAGTGGATGGTAGTGGTAGGGGATGATAGTGAATATATTTAATGATTTATTGATCACGTGATTCAGTGGTCCTATGCTAACATTACAGACACGCACACATACACAGGCGCTCACACACAGGGGCACTAAACAACAGTGTTTAGCCACGCACAACAGGTAATGCTCTTCTCATATGGTATAAAACGGTCTTACATTGTGCTGCAGATTCACAAAAACACCTAGGGAGTCTAGAACCTTAAGGTTGTTTTGTTTTGCCTTCTCATTCTAGCAAGTTCTAGGTTTGTGTTATACGCGTACTGGATTTATCCAAAAAAATGGGCTGTCTGGGGAATAGAAATTTATAGGACATTTTTTTTTTAGTTACATTAAGTATTGGGGTGCAACAGCCTTTTTGTTATTGTTTTTCTTGCTTTCTTTCATGAATATTGACTCATAGGAAAGCTTCTGTTAAATTTACTTTAACAATGTGTAGTTCTACTGATGTGCAATGGACACCATTTCATTGCGGATGTCTCCGATATTAAAATTCCCACCATCAAAGATGAACAGAAAACCTTGTCGTCAAACCTACACATAAACTATTTATTTTCAGATACATATGCAGGGCCTTTTTTAGTTGAAAAAATTGGTAGTGGTAGGGGATGATAGTGAATAAATTGAAAAAATTCTGCGTAGAATTTACGAAAGCAAGTCACTAGATGACATTTTTGTAATTGTAAAAAAATTTTTGACATGGTCTAACATGATCCTCACTAACGAATAACATTTTGTTTTACTACTATTCGAATGGTTTGCTGTCCAGGATTCGCAATGCTTTTTAATTCACAGGATATTTTGTTTATGAAGAGTGTTGCACTTAAGGCTTTGATATTATTTGATCAAAATTTTATTATTTTTTTTGGTTAGTTTTCCTGTAGTTGTTGTTATTGTTGGATGGGGGAGAGGAGGGGTTGCAGCCTTTTCATGCTTTTCTTTGTTTTATTTATGACTCTCATCACCTTTTAATAAGACTTTAATATAGTATCTTCAAATTACAAATGTGTTTTCTTTTAAAGGATTGATTTATGTTTATTTTGGTTCTGTGTTTTTGCTTTAGCGCATTTACAATTGTAGTGTGAACGATAAAGTGTACCTTGACATGACATAATTTGACAATTGTAGTGTGAACGATAAAGTGTACCTTGACATGACATAATTTGACAATTGTAGTGTGAACGATAAAGTGTACCTTGACATAATTTTACAATTGTAGTGTGAACGATAAAGTGTACCTTGACATGACATAATTTTACAATTGTAGTGTGAACGATAAAGTGTACCTTGACATAATTTTACAATTATAGTGTGAACAATAAAGCGTACCTTGACATGACATAATGTAGTGTGAACATGACATAATTTTTACAATTGTAGTGTGAACAATAAAGCGTACCTTGACATGACATGTACATAAGCGTACCTTGACATGACATATTTTACAATTGTAGTGTGAACAATAAAGCGTACCTTGACATGACATAATTTTACAATTGTAGTGTGAACAATAAAGCGTACCTTGACATGACATAATTTTACAATTGACAATAATTTGACATGACAAATTTTACAATTGTAGTGTGAACAATAAAGTGTATCTTGACATAATTTTACAATTGTAGTGTTAACGATAAAGTGTATCTTGACCTTGACATAATTTTTTGTTAGATTTATTCCGTTGCTGGTGTTCTGGATGTTTTGTTTGTCTATATTATAAAAAGTGAATGTTAATATATATATATATATATATATTTATATATATTCTGTTGCATTGCACTCTTTATTTCTATACATTATAAAGAATATTTTATATTCCCTGAGCATTGTAAGTGAAATAACTCCATTCAACTTCTTTTCTTAGAGCGTTTTGAATATTTCTAGGACATCTCTTACTTTTATTAATTTTATCATAAAATTTTTTAATTTAAATGGAATTTCTTCTTTCATATTCACCTTCTTTTAGTTCTAGTAAATGTGCAGATTTCTGTTCAACCCTTCATTTATTCTTTATAATCGTATCTCTTACTCATGAGAAAAAACAAACTATTATTAATTATTTTTAATTAAAATTTTGCTGGGTTTCCTTTTCAGTGTGAGTGGGAGAAATAACCAATGCCGCTTTCATCTTTCTTACTTCAATTCTTTCAATAATCACTCGACTGTTAATGAAATTCAAAATTTACTCCATGCTCAACTGGATACTTTCAGTGAGTTTTTGATTGTTTTTAAATGACCAATTTAACATAAATCAATATGTATGTACACCTTGCTTTTAACTTTGAACAATTTTATATAATTTTGCAAATGTTTTGTCAATACATGATTTGTATTGTTAATAATTGCATTTAAAAACTTTTTTTTTTTATGTTAAAGATTTACTGTGAGTGAGTTTTAATTACTCGTGTACTTAAGATCATCGTATATAAACTTCAGCCAGCTTTCCTTGTTCATCTTATGTAAATGTTACCATTATCTCTACTACTGCTATTATTATTGCTATTATTATCATTATTATTTATTCAGTACAGCCCGTATTCCCGAAGACGTGTTCATCAAAAACACAGAATCCCCCAAATTCACGACAAAGTCCCAACCAAGATTCATCTTTGTATGCGCCGTTGATATTCCCCCAAAACACTTATTCTAAAACTGATATTAATTTTATGGTCTCAAGGAGTTTAGGGGAATATGGGCCATACTTTGTTATTATTATTGTTATTATTAATATTATTATTATTATAACATAATGTACTGTTATTTTATTATATCATTGTTATAACGTTAATATGTTGTTTTTTTCTTTTTTCTTCTTTTACAGCCCCAGAAAGGCAAGAAAAAAGGTAAATAAGAAGGAGGTGAATTCTCTCTCCCTCTCTCTCTTGCTCTCTCAATGTCAGGAAGGAATAAATTCTCAAGCAGCCTCATCACAATCTACAGGCCACCGCATGAAGAAAACGTGTATAAACTTCAAAGTTTTCATACCCAGTATTAAAAGAGATATATTGTACACTTGATGTTGCTCTACAATAAATCAATCAATCCATATTTATTTACCGATGTGATTTGATGGTTTGAAATAAATGAATATTGGTGCCCCATGTCCACCCCACCCCCTCTCCAATTAAATAATTAAAAACAGTTTAACCTTGGGGTTAATCTATGAATGAAATGTTGTTGGATGTTATTTGTTTGTTAATGGTAGTGAAACAAGTTGCATGAAGTATTAATTAATTGATTGATCGTAGTCTTTGTGTGATAGATTGATTAATTAATTGATTGATGATCTCAAGAAATTTACCCTGTCCACCATATGTCTCAGTGATCTCAGGGTAAATGATCTCAAGTAAATGATCTCAAATGATCTCAAGGTAAATGATCTCAAGGTAAATGATCTCAGGTAAATGATCTCAAGGTAAATGATCTCAAGGTAAATGATCAAGGTAAATGATCTCAAGGTAACAGTAAGATAGAATTAATATTCAAAAGAAAGGTGAAAGAGTGAAAGGATAGAAGAAAGACCTACCAGTAGCACCTATCAATCTCCCTCAAAGTATATGTGCCAAGTATATATTATATATATATATATATATATATATATTTATATATATATATATATATATATATATATATATATATATATATGTGTGTGTGTGTGTGTGTTGTGTGTGTGAAAGATAAAAAAAAAGCTTATTATTCACACCATGCATTTATTGAATGTAAAGAAATCTTCTCAAAATCTCAAAAACAAACTAGGGCCGAGTTATTTCAAAATGAATCTATCAAGTTTAAATTCCTTTGTTCAAAACTGTTTTACCTGATCAATTCGAAGGAAATTGACTCGATGAAAATGAGTCTTGACCAGCCAACAGTGAGACAAAGGGCATGTCAAGAGTGATGAACAATGACATGAATTTATATCAAAGTCCCATAGAAACAAAGATGAGACAAATAGTAAAGAATACATACAACAACAAAAATTTGGAGCACGAATACGTCCAATCGAACCCCCAACCTCCGCATCGGCAGACATCGCCTTGCAATGAAAGAGAGTTTACTACCAACCATACTAAGTCTGCTCCGAGGGAGAAAATTAGTAATACGCTCTCTTTCATATCGAGGCGATGTGTAACAATGCGAAGGTTGGGAGTTTGATTCCATTGGTGACCAAAGATTTCTTTTTATCATTTCTTTGTATTTGTCTCGTCTCTGTTCCTACAGAGCCTCAACACTATTTCATGTAATTTTTCATCATTTTCGACACCACAGACAGGAAAGGGAATCGCTTCAAAGTAAAAGCCTGAATAATGTGACGGCTAGAGATTATTCAGGCTTTTACTTTGAAGTGAATCCCGCAATTCTACGCAGGGACCGATGTTCCCTCAGTCCACTTAGCTGTGCGCGTGTGTGCTCGTTCAACAGGAAGAACATGTGTGCACAGTTGAGAAATGTCTGCACAGAAGAATAAGAAAATATATATTTTTGTCAAACGTTCATTCTCAATCTCATGCACACAATTGGGATTTTCTTCCTGCTCAACTTTTGCACAACATCAAAAAATGTGCGTACACAGACTTGATTTGATTTGATTTACCCACATCCACAACTAAGGTGATCTCAGGGTTGTTGGTAGGATTTTTAATTTTGCCTGGAATGCCTTATAAACAGCCAAGGGATCATTAACCTGCACAGAGTGTTGTGATCTGCACATGGGACCTCGTTTTTATTGCCCGTCTTCGACCAGACTAGGTATCGATCCACCTACCTTTTACTCTAAACAAAGCGAAAATATTTTTCAACCACTGGCGGGGCTTGAATCCAGGACCTTTTATCGAGTTTCCTGCACAAAACTCGAAAAAATTAGAGTAAACATTAACTAGGACACTAGTTAAAACAGCCGTTGGGGTCCACAATTGTAAAAGTAAAAGAAGTAAAATTAGAGTAAACATTAGCTAGGACACTAGTTAAAACAGCCGTTGGGGTCCACAATTGTAAAAGAAGTAAAATTAGAGTAAACATTAGCTAGGACACTAGTTAAAACAGTCGTTGGGGTCTTTAATTGTAAAAGTAAAAGAAGTAAAATTAGAGTAAACATTAGCTAGGACACTAGTTAAAACAGCCGTTAGGGTCCTCAATTGTAAAAGTAAAAGAACTAAAATTAGAGTAAACATTAGCTAGGACACTAGTTAAAACAGCCGTTGGGGTCCTCAATTGTAAAAGTAAAAGAACTAAAATTAGAGTAAACATTAGCTAGGACACTAGTTAAAAACAGTCGTTGCTAGTCCACAATTGTAAAAGAAGTAAAATTAGAGTAAACATTAGCTAGGACACTAGTTAAAACAGCCGTTAGGGTCCTCAATTGTAAAAGTAAAAGAAGTAAATTAAAGTAAACATTAGCTAGGACACTAGTTAAAACAGTCGTTGGGGTCCACAATTGTAAAAGAAGTAAAATTAGAGTAAACATTAGCTTGGACACTAGTTAAAACAGTCGTTGGGGTCCTCAATTGTAAAAGAAGTAAAATTAGAGTAAACATTAGCTAGGACACTAGTTAAAACAGCCGTTGGGGTCCACAATTGTAAAAGAAGTAAAATTAGAGTAAACATTAGCTAGGACACTAGTTGAAACAGCCATTGGGGTCCTCAATTGTAAAAGTAAAAGAAGTAAAATTAAAGTAAACATTAGCTAGGACACTAGTTAAAACAGTCGTTGGGGTCATCAATTGTAAAAGTAAAAGAAGTAAAATTAAAGTAAACATTAGCTAGACACTAGTTAAAACAGTCGTTAGGGTCCTCAATTGTTAAAGTAAAAGAAGTAAAATTAAAGTAAACATTAGCTAGGACACTAGTTAAAACAGTCGTTGGGGTCCACAATTGTAAAAGAAGTAAAATTAGAGTAAACATTAGCTAGACACTAGTTAAAACAGCCGTTGGGGTCCTCAATTGTAAAAGTAAAAGAAGTGAAATTCCTTCAAGGCGTTACGGCCCATAGAGCTGGAGCTTATCCCAGTTTCCATAGCGTGAAGTAGAACAGGTGAAAAATGAACACCACCTGGACAGGATGCTATTGCTAGTCTGTCAAAGGTTTTTTATGCCCAAGCTAGTAGTAAGTAGTAGTACTTGTATTTGTACCCATTTGCACCTGGGTTGGGTGGGGAAAAGGCGTGTTGTGTGTCTTTTCCAAGGAATACAAAGTTTGGGCCTAGTTTTGCCAGGATTCGAACCCGGGACCTCATGATCTCAGTTCGGATGCCACGCATCCTTAATTGTGCTACAACGAAACAACAAAGTGCGCCTATGGGGATTACCTTAGTGCCGTATAGTTGTAACAATATAAGGTCAATCCAGCATAGGCACTCACTGAGGGCCTTCTTGACATCCAATGTGTTTCAAAATGTCTCCCGTTTTACTTTACTTATACATAGACAGTGATGTCAGTCCTAAGAACTCGTCGCCTGAGAACTCGGTCCGCCTTAGAACTCGCCAATTCCGTGTAACAGAATTTTTCTTATATAAAACTACCCCCTTAAGACCCCGCCAGTACAACCCGATTCGCTTTAGATTAGAACCCAGTCTGATCGTGAGCTGAGAGCCATGAAAACAAAATCCACACTCAAAATTTAATGCTAACAAATGCCGACAACCTGTGATACGATGCAAGTGAATCGTAGAATGATGGGTCGGAAGTCTATTGCATTGGTCCAGACACTATTAGGTGTAATTAAACACGTCACACTGGCATGCCAGACTACGAATGATATACACGAAGAAGGCTCGCCACCCGCCCTGTCCATCTTTCCTGTCCACTTGTGACTATGCCTTGAGCCTCGGGCACAACAGACGATTGATGATTACATAGCTGTTGCGTACTAAGATGTGGAGGCTGGGCAATGACGCGGCTCGCATCGCAACATCAAAGACAGGTGACAGGGGGACAACCCTCTTATTGTTGTGAGTTTTCTCAGGCTGTCTTGCATTTGTGATCAACTGCACTTTTTCTGATTGGCTGAAAAATGAATGACCAATCACATAGTGTTTTCAACATGTACAGAAGTGATTGTACAAATCGCTACATTGTTTTGTCAAAGAGTGCATATTTTTCAAAACATCATTTCAAGCACAGCTTCAGACTCGAACCATCATAATGCCTACACGAGGCAATTCTCTTGATAACATTAACAAACAGAAACTGCTTATCTTTTGGGATCTAGTCAAAATTTTATGGTTAAGGGTTAAGGAAATAGCCAATACAAAATATTTGATCTTAAAACCTGGTCCTTTAAGAACCCGCTGTTCCTGTCTCCGGAGAGCCATGTTCTTAGATGGACACCACTGTACTACTATAATTTATAAAAGTACGACCGCAGTGTTATCACAATAGGCTTTTTTTTGGAGGGGGGGGGTAAGTAACGTTAGCAAAGAAAGGGTAAAGTAAAAGCAAAGTAAAGGTAAAAGTTAAAGTAAAGCAAAGTAAAGGTAAAAGTTAAAGTAAAGCAAAGTAAAAGTAAACTAAAGTAAAAGTAAAGTAGAGCAAAGTAAAAGTTAAAGTAAAGCAAAGGAAAAAGGAAAAGTTAAAGCAAAGTAAAAGTAAAGTAAAGCAAAGTAAAGTGAGTAAAGTGAAATAAAATAAAGTAAAGAAAAGTAAATAAGTAAACTACAGTAAAGTACAGTAAAATAAAGCAAAGTAAAGCAAAGCTAAATAAAGTAAAGTATAGTAGAGTAAAGTAAAATAAGGCTATTACTCAAGAGTTGAGTGTAGGGTAATCTGGAGTAGAGTCATGATTTTTCTTGGCATACAGCACAATGTGATGATAGAGTTTGCCATTGCTTTCCTCACCGTCAAAAACACTAGGACAATTATTTGATCTACATAAATATTTTCTGTGAATAGACCTAAACAAAAATACATCAACACGTCAACTTAAGACATCGTTCTGCTATTTATCTCAACCCTGAAGAAAATTCAAAACTAGGACCAGGACAGACAAGTCTGACTTTGCCTTTGTTCATGTTTATCAATTGTAGACTAGCATTAATAACGGGTAGACTAGTTTGTTAAATGTAGACTAGCATTAATAACGGGTAGACTAGTTTGTTAAATATAGACTAGCATTAATAACAGGTAGACTAGTTTGTTAAGTGTAGACTAGCATTAATAACGGGTAGACTAGTTTGTTAAGTGTAGGCTAGCATTAATAACGGGTAGACTAGTTTGTTAAGTGTAAACTAGCATTAATAATGGGTAGACCAGTTTATCAATTGAATTGTAGACAATTCACCCCAGCCATTATATACAGTCATCTTAGGGTGAATTGACAGAAAACAAGCAAGACAACAAGAAAATGAAAGAGAAAGGAAAGAAGTGGAACCTACCAGCACCACCTGCCAACTGCCCACACTCAGCAGTGATGATAATGGAGAAAAGCCATATATAAAAGGAAAATTATCGGTGTCGTGACAAACCACCCAAGCTCATCAACTTTACATCATGAACATTCTTTGGCTCAAATCATAAGATTTTTTCTCTCTGTATTATGAATTATATTGTAAAAATAATAAACGACAATAAGTGACATCTCCATCAAGGAAGAGGGAACAAACATGTCACCTATCGGGTATCATAAAACAAACAATTTGTTTGTTTCATCGAAATTTATCCCGTCCACCATTGTGGCGATTCCAGGGTGAATTAAGAGAAAACAGCAAGAAAGAAAAAAGGAGGACCTAACAGCAACGCCCACCAACCACCCACCTTTTGTGTTGAAATTATACATTTGATGTTGGATTGATGTATTGAAATTATACATTTGATGTTGGATTGTCCTATTGAAATTATACATTTGATGTTGGATTGATGTATTGAAATTATACATTTGATGTTGGAATGATGTATTGAAATTATACATTTGATATTATTGATTGATGTATTGAAATTATACATTTGATGTTGGATTGATGTATTGAAATTATACATTTGATGTTGGATTGATGTATTGGAATTATACATTTGATATTGGATTGATGTATTGAAATTATACATTTGATGTTGGATTGATGTATTGAAATTATACATTTGATGTTGGATTGATGTATTGAAATTATACATTTGATGTTGGATTGATGTATTGAAATTAAGTCCGTCCACCATGCCACTATGTGTGATAATCTCAGGGCAAATTGAAAGATGATAGAAGGTGAAAAAGTGAAGGGAAAGACAAAGGACCTACCAGAAGAAACATGTTTGTGGTGAATCAGACACAATGAGCAACCAATAATTTTGGAAGAATAAAAAAAGCAAAAATAACTCCATTTCATAATCTTTTTATTTGTATTTGTTATTCACATAAAACCGATGGCATTGGATATCTAAAGATATGATAAATATATACACAAAACACAAACAGGTTTATGCATTCTGTTTTTTTAACAGAAACATATACATGAAGAAAATAAAACAGCCATGTGTCACAATTGTAAAACACAAATTTCATTCAAAGTTGTTTGAGAATCGCTCGACAATACCATCGAAATTCCATCCTTTTTTTTTTTATAGTTAACCTATAACTAAATTCATGAGTAAGTATTTGCACAACCAAACTAGCTACACTCTTTAAAAAAAGGGTTTCATTAACAAGGTCTTTTCTATGAATCCAATCATGGCTAGCAGTTAGCTTGGTCAGTAGTGCTTTGCTTTGTCGATAATGCACGTTTTTTTCCGCGGCACGCTCGCGGAGGTTGCAGATTTGTTTCCTTTGGTGTCTTAAGATTTTTTCCCCACCCGTCTATTCCCTTGTTATTTGTCTCGGCTTTATTCCCTATGGGGCTTTAACATTATTTCATATCAATATTAACAATTTTCAAACATGCCCCTTGCCTCATTATTCATCTTTTCACTTTTGTCTGACAGATAATTTATTTGAGAAATCTGAGAACACCAGACGGACATCGAAAGATGTTATCTAATAAACAAACAAACAGCAAGCAAACAAAAATTACTGGAAGACGTAAGAAATGCTATTTGTTCTTTAAAGATTTCGGTATGTCAGAGGGCGTGGCTTTAGAATTGAGTGGATGTGCCCCCTGGTTGTCGTTTATGACAGCCTTCATGCGGTTGTACCACGGGCCGATCTTGGTGTTTTTGAGCATGTCATTGAAAGCTATGCACCCTTCTATGGAGTTTAGCACACCGTACACAGCCTGTGAAAAAAGAAGGAAACAGAACTAATTATTTTGAAAACAAAAGACATAAATATGACTGTAACATAGTTACTTATAGTTTTGAAGGGAATTCCTTAGCAGGAAAAAGCTGATGACGTAATCAATTTTAGCGTAGAGAAAACCCCTATTGAGTTTATGAAGTAATCATTTTGGAGTGCCATAGTTAACGATTATTTGCTTATATCTGGAAAGAGAAGAATCTAACAGAACTATGTCGAAATGTTTAAAATGAAAAAGTCTAGAAAAATCTTGTTTTCAACTATAAATAGCGGTGGTTATGATACGAAGAGCGAAAAAACGTTTGTTAATATTTCACATCGTCTTTATGTCAGCCCACATTAGATCAATTTGTGAATTTGCTTCATCCATTGATTGATTATTAACTTTGAGTAGCCTTGTTATTATCCAATGGAGAAATTACTTTTGCTGTGCATATATCCATATCCATATTCCTGCCTATTTCGTTTGTTTCTTTGAAGTACACCTGTCCATCATGGCCGTGATCTCAGGGATTCCTGCCTCACTTTCTATCATAAGTGACCACCATTGACAGCTCAAACATCATCATCATCATCTTCATTCCTGGCGTATCCTGGCATGACGTCGCTTCCTGAATCTTCACACAAAAGTCCTCACGGCTTGCAGTCAACCTTCCAGCCTCTGTTACTGTCATGTCCAGCCAGTCTGTTACATCTTGTTTTCATATCTGCATGTTGGTCTCCTCTCCATCTCTTGCCCTCTATTTTTGCTTCTAATATTCGTGTTTCCATTGTTTCATATCTATTTATGTGCCCAAAATAATTAATGGTGAGAAGCCATTGGGGTTCGACCTTTATTCTTTCAAGGACTTATTCATTCTTTATTTTCAAGAAAATAAAGAATGAAACATTATTTGTAAATTTTCTTAGCTCACAAAACGTAAAAAGCAGCTTTTGAGAATGTCAGGGAAAAATTGCAAGTTTTAGTAGGGTCAAGAAAATTAATTATTGTGGTCTTATTATTCGAAACAGCATAGGAAAAAGTATACATTTTTTTAAAAGCCGAATAAACAGGCAATCTCTTGAAGAAAAAGAACGTTGTTGATATGACCTTGACATTGGACATAAGTGATCTCAACCTTGAAAATCATGCAGTTTAGCCCCCTCAATCTGTATTTCAACCTCAGAAATCATGACTCAAAAAAGGCCAGCCATAATACAGCCTATTCATTCCTCTTTCTAACAGTACCAATTACATTATAATATACGTGCAAATTATACTGGTTGGACCTTCTCATACAACACCAAAACAATCGAAATGAAGAATTAGCAATGGTGTTAGGATGACATGTGATCATCAATTTAGTATAAACATACATAATGCAAGTTTCAAAGTGTATGTAAATCTTGAAAATATTTTTTTTAAATCAACAAAAAACCCGAAAAGGAGATCTGCATTCATGTCTTTTCAAGAGCTTATGAATATTTCAATGGAATTCACTCGCCTCGTTTCGTCTGGCCCACCCCATGCGGTTATCTTCAGGGAACATTTACAGGAAGCAACACGACCAACAGACAAACAGACATGACTTTTTTGTTTTCTCCATTCATTGCAGTTTACCACCCGTCCACCATAGGCGGTGTTGTCAGGGAGAGTTGCGAGGAAACAGCTTCTGTTTGTTTGTTTGTTCCTTTGTTTCAATTGAACTTCACCCCGTCCTTCCCACCATATGCAGTGATCCCAGGGTGAATTGAGAGAATACAGCAAGATGAAAGAAAAAGGAGAACCTACCACCAACACCTGTCAACCACCCAGCACTAGGAAACAGCAATTTGAAAGGCATGTGGAAGAATGAAAGGAAAGGAGCAGGACCTGCCAGCAGCTCCCACTAACCGCCCACAAAGACAGACAAATAGCAAAATGTATACAGAGAAGGACCGACAAAAAAACCCCAACCCAACCCAACCCACCCTTACAGATCAAAGAGTCGCGAATTGTCACTAATTTCAAGGGCTCACCAAGTCCGCCAAATTGGGTTCATGACCTCCCATGAACGTTTGTTTTTTCCTAAGGCAGCCAACCACTCATTGCAGGCGTCGTAGAGAGACTGGCGGACATCGTCCTTCAATTCATATCTGCCAAGTGCAAATCAATTTCAAAATCAGTCAAAACCGAGCCATGATAAAGTGATGCATTTACCCCACCCACCATAGGTGGTAATCTCAAAGTGAATTAAGTGGAAACAGCAAAACGAAATGTAAGTGAAAGAGTGAAAAGAAAGAAGTAGGACCTACCCGTAGCGCCCATCAAGTGCCCATGATGATCATTGCAGTTGAGCAAATCATCGGTATTTCGTTTATAATAAGGATCAGTCTGATTTTGATTTGACTGCATTTACCCACATCCACAACTACGGTGATCTTGGGGTTGTTTGGTAGGCCCGTAAACAGCCAAGTGATCTTTAACGTGCATGTGATGTGATCTGCACATGGGACTTCCTTTTATCGCCCTTCTCCGATGGGACTAGGTGTCAATCCCTCTACCTGGACCAGAGGGTAGATTTTAATAAAAAAACAAGAACATTTTTGAACCGTTGGTGAGGCTCGAACCCACTACCTTTTGGTTAAGGAGGCCGACATCTTGCCTCTGGACTACTGAGTCCCCCTGACCAACATGAAGTCCCATTTAAAACTATGTTCATAAATTTTTTTTGAATGTCTTGATATTATTTTGTTCGTTTGCTTGTTTGCTTGTTTCACTGGAATTTATCCACGTTCACCATCTGCTTTGATCTCAAAGTGAATTAAGAGAAAAAAACAAGATGAAAGAGTTGTAGCAAAACTGTAGTTTTGTGAGTTTGTAATCCCGACGGCACCAGTTCAAAAGCCATGACTGGCCCAAGTGTTTTTGCACAGCGTTGCACTTTCCTCACTTGACCCAGGTGTGAATGAGTTCCCAGTTATAGGTAGAGAAAGATCTTGTTAATAAGAGTGTTGGTACAAAGCGCTTTATAAACTGTTGTACTGGACACGACCCAGGGACTTTGAACCAAATGGCCAGCTGGGGGATAGATAAATAAATGAGGTACAGTCCGTGAGTCTGCTCTTGTGTGGGGATTCAGACTATAAATCAATCTATTTTCATCTTCATGACAGAGAAGCTAAAGAGTGAAAGGACAGTAGTAGTACTAACCGGCACCCCCCCCCCCCCCCCCCCCACAAATCAAAGAAATAGGAAACAGCAAGTTAAAAAACTTGCACAAGAGTGCAAAGGGAAAAAGTAGGACCTGCCACTCAACCACATTTGTTCTAGTATGCACACTGATACAAGACAGTATTGTGATAACTGCGTGTCTGTGTGTTTGTTTGCATGCATGTACGTATTATGTGCGTCTGATGAGAACCTACAGCATGCATTGAATTGGACATGGACAGCAACAGAAGTTAACAACGACGCGGAGAATCATCAACACCAACAGCCAGGAGACTACCCAAGGGAATTAAGTCAAGTCACATCATAAACTAAATCTTTCAACACAGGTGATTGACTCCTTGATTTGACCACCTGACCCTCAGCCTCCTGAGTGTGTTATGGTATATAGGCTTCTATAAGTTCTAACACTTCATTCATGCTATGATATATAGGCTTCTATAAGTTCTACCACTTTGGTGATGCCATGGTATATAGGCTTCTATAAGTTCTACCACTTTAGTGATGCCATGGTATAAAGGCTTCTACAAGTTCTACCACTTTAGTGATGCCATGGTATATAGGTTTCTATAATTCTACTACTTTAGTAATGCCATGGTATATAGGCTTCTATAAATTCTACCACTTTAGTAATGCCATGGCATATAGGTTTCTATAAGTTCTACCATTTTAGTGATGCCATGACATATAGGTTTCTATAAGTTCTACCACTTTAGTGATGCCATGGTATATAGGCTTCTATAAGTTCTACCACTTTAGTGATGCCATGACATATAGGCTTCTATAAGTTCTACCACTTTAGTGATGCCATGGTATATAGGCTTCTATAAGTTCTACCACTTTAGTGATGCCATGGTATATAGGCTTCTATAAGTTCTACCACTTTAGTGATGCCATGGTATATAGGCTTCTATAAGTTCTACCACTTTAGTAATGCCATGGTATATAGGCTTCTATAAGTTCTACCATTTTAGTGATACTATGGTATTTAGGTTTCTATAAGTTCTACTACTTTATTGATGCCATGACATATAGGCTTCTATAAGTTCTACCACTTTAGTGATGCCATGGTATATAGGCTTATAAGTTCTACTACTTTAGTGATGCCATGGCATATATTCTACTACTTTATTGATGCCATGGCATATAGGTTTTTATTGATGCCATGTTCTACTACCACTTTAGTGATGCCATGGCATTTCTATAGGTTTCTATAGTGATGTGGCATATAGGCTTCTATACTTTATTGATGCCATGGCATATAGGCTTCTATAAGTTCTACCACTTTAGTGATGCCATGGCATATAGGCTTCTATAAGTTCTACCACTTTAGTGATGCCATGGCATATAGGTTTCTATAAGTTCTACCACTTTAGTGATGCCATGACATATAGGTTTCTATAAGTTCTACTACTTTAGTGATGCTATTGTTTCATAGGGTTATTAACATGCAGGAAAGAATCATTACGATGGAGAATGTTGCATCAATATCGATGTTTCGTAAAAATTGCTTGACTAAATGTACGTTTAATGCATGAACATGTCATATATCTCAGTGTAGAGACAGACAAAGATTTTGATTCCAGATGTAAAAAAGTTACCGTAGTCACGTATTCATGATCCCTTATCGCCCTTTTTATTTCCTTTTGTTTTGTTTTGTTTACTCACTTTCTCTTCAAGATGAATCCCATCACGTACATAACAGCCGCCCCACGTAGATTATTGTCAGGCGTTCAAAGGTAGAGAAGTTCTCCTCCCACTGTCCGACCTGAGAAGTAGTTGAAGGCTTGAAGGGCTTCTTTGGCGGAGCGGTAGACGTTTGGCGACAACATGTGCACCAGATGGCTGTCTGCCCATTTCCTCCATTTTCGCTCTTCACTGTCAGAGTCACGATGTTCATGATGAGGAAAAAATAAATAATACGTGAACGTTTATGCGGCCGACATTATAATCTCTTTCTCTCATTAATGCTACTCGTCATAACATCCAAAGTAGTAAGCTTTATATATCGTAGGTGAAAGTGTCTTAACGTGCATGTTCTATGATATATGGATATGATGAGATTTGTAAATTAAACAATCAAATGCATGCTTGTTTCTTATCCTTATTTATAGTGGAGGCCTTCAACCAATAGAAAAGCTCTTTTATGCACATGCTTGTTTCTTATCCTTATTAATAGTGGAGACCTTCAACCAATAGAAAAGCTCCCGCCAGTTTCCCATTGATGATTACATCAAGACAGGTTAAGTTGTGATTGTGAGACAACAAAAAAAACGTAAATTGCACACATAAAAACACGTCCCAGTTACGGTCCTTATCAATTTTCAGAGGCTATGTTGCCAGGCCACTAAGAGTAAACATATTTTGCATGTAGGCTCTGAATGATCTAAATAAATATCTTTTACATTTGAGTAATTTTCCGACCAGAAGTGATGTTTCCTTCAAAAACCATTGTAAAGAGAAACAGCGAGGCAAGGGGCATGTCGGAAGTGAAGGTAATGGCATAAGATACTATGAAGGCCCCATAGGAACAAAGGAAAAAACTCCTGGCCATCACTACGCGTAGTTAGCTCGGTCGGTAGCACGCTTTCTTTTCATGCCGATGGGTGCCGACGCAGAGGTCGCGGGTTCGATCCCCATGGTGGCCAGGATTTGTTTCTGTCTATTCCTTGCATTTGTCTCTGTCTTCGTTCCTATGGGGCTTTCATAGTATCTTATGTCATTACCTTCACTTCAAAACTTTTACGGCCTATAGAGACAGAGCTTATCCCGGGTTCAATAGTCAAGTGGAACAGGTGATATAAGAATCACCTTTAGGACAGGACCATAGTCTGATGCATGTTTTTACTCCCAAACTAGTGCTTGTACCCATTTGAACCTGGGCCAAGTGGGGAAAAGACGTATTAAGTGTCTTTCCCAAGGAATACAACGTCTGTCGAACCCGGACCTCATGATTCCCAGTCCGGCAACCTAACCATTCTGTCACTGATGTCCACTAGAAGTGATGTGTGGTTTAAAGGAAAATTCCATTATTTCCGACTTTTTTGTCTGTCTATTCCCAGTATTTGTCTCTTCTTTGTTCCTATGGAGTAGAATTTCTACTCATCAGCTGTCATTTTCAACATGTTTTGAAATTAAAATTTACCTTCTTTGCTTGGGTGTCGTGAGGAGGTCTGATTTATCTTGGAACATTACTTAAATACTTGTTTGGAAAGTCATACTTTGTCTTGCTTCCTTCCTTCTCTTCCAGGCACGGAAATATGAATTGAACTTGGCAATGCTGGTGTTTCTATCATGTAAATATGACTCCAGCACACTGATTATCACAGTACTGTCTTTTAAAATCTGAATAAATGAAATAAAGATAAACAAATTCAACCAAGTTGGCAACTTGATATTGAACTCACCTTCATTTGTCGATGAATGAGCTTGGATGTGTAAATCCTTTATTATTATCTTTATTATGAATCATGTTATGCACCACTGAGCATTTCAAATGGATAAATGGATTATTATTATTATTATTATTATTATTATTATTATTATTATTATTATTATTATTATTATTATTATTATTATTATTATTATTATTATATTATCATCCTTATTATTATTATTATTATTATTATTATTATTATTATTATTATTATTATTATTATTATTATTATTATTATTATTATTATTATTATTATTATTATTATTATATTATCATCCTTATTATTATTATTATTATTATTATTATTATTATTATTATTATTATTATTATTATTATTATTATTATTATTGTTATTATTATTTTAACACAAGAACGGACTTTTTTTTGTATTTGATCTTACCCACATCCACAACTAAAGTGATCTCGAAGCTTTTAGTAGGGTTTTTAAAAAAATAAAATTTTAATTTTGCCCAGACTGCCCTGTAAACAGCCAAGGGACCTTTACGTAATGGCCTTGAAGGAACTTTATTTTCTTACAGGTTGTCTTACGACAAGGCACAGGGGGATTAATAATAATGACTAAAATTCCTTCAAGGCCATTATGGTAGATAAGGCCAAAGCTTATGAATCAAAGTATCCGTGTGTATCAGTTTTAAAGAATGAAGCACATTCTGACAAATATAAATATACAAACGAAGATGATAAGAGTGCTTCAATGTTACATCAAGGCCATCCTCAAGTATTGTTATGACACATTGCCCCTACATTTTTAAAGGAAATGTATTAAGGAATTACGCCTATTTATAAAGGCTATTTAGACATTTATTTATATTATGAACGAAAGTTGTTTAAACGATTTTTGTATCTGTGATAACAAATTTACAAAGATTTTAAAACATAACTATATTTATACATATACAACATAATCATTATGATTTTATTATATTGTCCATATCCATAAAGCACCGGTTTTGTAATGTATTGATTTAAGTCATGAAATAGACAATGAAACTGGGAATGAAAGCTTAAAGAGATGAATTGTATTGTAATTTATTCACGTTGATTTGAAACGTGACCAGAGCAAATTTCCTTTTGGACAAATAAAAACATCTTTTCTTCTCTTATCTTATCTTAAACAAAAAGATACAGGAGAGAATCCAAGCAACCGAGAGTGGTTCTTAGAAGAATGCTACGTATCTCGGGACAAAGAAATAAACTAACAAAAACATTCTCAAACAGGCAGAGACGCGTATAACTCTCCGCAACAAAATAAAGAAAAGGCAGGCAAATTTTTTTGGACATGTAATGAGGAGGGAAAAATTAAACACCTGATCACCTCTGGGAAAATCGATGGGACAAGATCTAGAGTGAGACAAAGAGAAACGATTATAGATGGAATTGCAAGATGGCTGAAGACAAAGAAAGTAAACAACCTGATAAGAATGACCAGCGATCGAGGAGTGTGGAGGAACACGATACGTCAACGCTACACAGCAGGACATTTGATGATGATGATGATGATGAAGATAACACGTGTGAAGCAGAGCATGTTCAGGTGTGATAGATATTATGAGTGTGCTAACCTATTGGCCTAAATTAAAATCAATCATTTATACACTTCTCATCCTATGAGCTGTGTGCCTTGGTGGCGAGTCGGAGTGGATAGGCTGCCGGAATCATGACGCCCGGGATTTGAATCCTAGCAAAGCTAGGTCCGACATTGTGTTCCTTGGGAAAGACACTTAACACGCATTTTTTCCAACTTGACCCAGGTGCAAATGGGTACAGGCAGTAGGTTGGGAGTAAAAACCTGTGACACACTAGTGGCCTGTTCGGGTGGTCATTATTAAATGATCTTTTCCACATCATACTATCGAAACCGGCCCTCAGCATCCCAGGAAACAATGAAAATTTAACCTGGACAATATGATTGCGTGACTCCTGTTTCACTGAGCTTAAATAGTTTATATTCCTTTCTCTAAAGAAATCGGAATGCCAGACAGGACTAATTTGTTTTCAAAGGTAAATAATTTGTTCAAAATGCCGATTGCTGACCTTTCTGGCGAGGTGCGACAGCAGTTTTGCAAACCCAGAATAGTGTCCTCCAGTTTTTCACCCCGACCTCTGCAAGTCTCTGCAGTTACCTTCTAAAGGACACTAGTTTGTCACAATGTTTACTCCTAAGCTGTTGCTGGTACTCATTTGCACAAGGGGTGAGTGAGGGAGAGGGGTAAAGCGTTGCCCTAGTGTCAACAAATTCAACGCATTGCTAAGATTCAAACCCAGGACCTTGTAATCCCAACCGCAACCTCACTTTTCTACCACTTTTCTCTTCTTAAAGGGCGGCACCCAGACCGGTGAGTTTTGGACCAAAAGGTTGATTTTCTGTTCATTGCATATTTGGGTAGAACGATCATTTATCTACAAATTCATGGCAGAAAAATGTCCATATGACGTATAATTTTTTTTAAAATAAAATATTTTGTAGGTGAGGGTAGGTAAAAACAATCAAAATTTTGACGTAAATTACCCTAACACTGACTGAGAAGATGGCATTAAAAACCTGTATATTGGCGGTTAATCGCCAAATGTGGCAACACTGACTTGCGTTTCGGCGACACCGATCGACGCTTCTACACATTGCTGTGTGATGTAAGACTAAGAGGCGTTGCGCGTCAGTGTGTATGTAAACACGTGCACAAGCGTAGGATATACAGGAAAAAAAAACAAGAAACTGGTCATTTCGTCGTCTGTTTTCACAACAGTGCACATCTGAACCTAGATTTATAGTCCTATTTACATAAGTAACAATGCCAGAGACTAAAATAGAATAAGGGGGCTGCTACAACAAGGTAAACCCGTCTGAAGTGTTTGTTTTGTGATGTTTTCTTTTGATTTTTTTACTTCCATTTTTCTCGAAATGTAGTTCTTCCATACTAAAATTCTATCTCCTCCGCCATTTACCATACAATTTGTATTATATTTGACACACAGGTTCCTCTAGTCAATGTCAATAGAATGATGTTGGGTTTGTTTATTATATATTGTAAACTTTTTGAGAAATTATTTCTTTTTGTAATAAGAATGCCGCTTTTTGTACATTCACGATATATAGTATTATCAAAAATACATTAAAAAAAGACTATCCAAAATATTTTTTTTAAAACCTGACGTCATTCTTTATATATTGAATGGAAAAGACGATCTGCAAGGTTTTGAGTGATTTTATTCATAACTAACGGAGAAAATAGATTTTGAAAATTGAGTCAAAATCCAAGATGGCTGCCGTTTCTATGGCAACCAAGGACTTCTAAAACTTTTCAATGATATAAGATGACTGTATTTTGACATTTATTCATGTACATACTAAAGGCAAAAACCTTAACTCAAAAGCAAAGAAAATCACTTCGGGTGCCGCCACCCCTTAAACAATCCAAGTTATATATATATACATAATATTATAAATAAGGGTCTTACCACTTCCTGGCTAGAATCTGGAGGCTGAACCACAAGGACAGGCACTTTCTGATAGTCCAGCCATTTGATTTGCTTCTTGGTCACAGAGTTGACCTCCACCACTTCGTAGGAAAAGCCGTGGTAGTCCAGCATGGCGCGCACCTTGCAACAGAACGGACATGTCTGGAACTGATACAGAGTCAGCTTCAAACCTTTGTTATCCACATCTCTAATGACCTGTGGAAAAAAAAATCCCAATCTTTTATGACCTGTAAAAAAAAAACAACTATAAAATTGAGAGAGAGAGAGAGAGAGAGAGAGAGAGAGAGAGAGAGAGAGAGAGAGAGAGAGAGAGAGAGAGAGAGAGAGAGAGAGAGAGAGAGAGAGAGAGAGAGAGAGAGAGAGAGAGAAAGAGAGAGAGAGAGAGAGAAAAAGAGAGAAAGGGAGAAAGGGAGAGAGAGAGGGAGGGGGGAGGTGGGGGAGGGAGGGAAGGAGGGAGGAGAGAGAGAGAGAGAGATAGATAGAGAGAGAGAAAGAAAGAGAGAGAGAGAGAGAGAGAGAGAGAGAGAGAGAGAGAGAGAGAGAGAGAGAGAAAGAGAGAGAGAGAGAGAGAGAGAGAGAGAGAGAGAGAGAGAGAGAGAGAGAGAGAGAGAGAGAGAGAGAGAGAGAGAGAGAGAGAGAGAGAGGGAGAGAGAGAGAGATAAAGAGAAAGAGAGAGAATTATATACTATGATCTTAATGTAGCTCTATGTTTATAGCTGTATGTTATAATATGATCTTTTTCATATAATGGCATTGTACTGCACACAAAGCATCAGATAATGTTGGATAATACACAATTGAAAAAAACACTGTCTGCATATAATTATTTTTATTGTTAGTTATTATTATTATTATCGTCATCATCATTAATTCAAATGAAAGATGTCATCATCATTATTCAAATGAAAGATAATAATGAAGGCAAAAGAGTGAAAAGAAAGAAGTATGACCTACCAGCACCGGCTGACAGACCACTTTTAAAACACATCATATGGACAAACATAATACAGTGGAACCTTTCTAATCGGGACCCCTTGGTGGATTGTAAAATTGTCCCGATTTGCTAGCTTTCCCGATTTCCGGGGACCTAGGGATTTTGGTTTTCCTCAGCAGTATGAAACACCTAAGCCCTCCTGTGAGTGGTGAAATGCGGAATTAAACGAACGAGTAGTAACACGACCAGTTGATCAAAACAAAGATGGCATTGATCAGTGATGTCACTCACACTAACAGTCGATCTTCGTTGGACGGTAAATAGATTATAAATACATAAATCTAGAAAGCATGGTGAATCATTAAATCTCTTCAAGTGTCCACCCTTGTGATTGGCGGGTAAGACGAGAATAAAAGACTATATATGACAGTGACAGTGCACAAGTCTTCTTTCTAAGCGCGCCCTGTGTGTTTTGCTAACATGGAAACCAAATTTAGATAGTAAGTGCATTTTGGAATAAATAAGTAAACGAGGGGAAATGGTGGTGATAATCAATGAAAGAGGTAAAATACATACATATATATATGAAACATTCTGTTCCCTGAGATTTCTTCCCGATTGGCCGGGTTTCCTATTCCCGGGTTCCCGATTCGAGAGGTTCCACGGTAGTGAAAACAGCCGAAAAAACGTCTGTCACTTCCCTGACTCTACACTAGAGATCTAGAATCTAGCTCTAGATTTCTAGATCTAGACTGATAGGAGGCTAGAGATCTTGATCTACTAAAAAAGAAGAAAGGAAAACATAGTTCTTCTCTGTGTTCAGATAAGATATATGTCTTTACTTGTCCAAAAGGAAATTTGCTCTGGTCACGTTTCAAATCAAAATGAATAAATTACAATACAATTCATCTCTTTTTGTTTTCTCTTTCATTCTAAATTTCATCTTAAATCAATACATTACAATACGAAAACAGTGCTTTATAGATATGGACAATATGAAATTATAATGATTAGATTTATGTTGTATATAAATATGTTTTAAAATCATTGTAAATTGTTATCACTGATACAAAAGCCGTTTAAAACAACTTCCATTCAAATTATAAATATATGTCTAAATAGCCTTTTCTAAACATAGATCTCTGTGTAATTCCTGAATATATTTGTTACAAAAATTTGTATTATTGTACATACCGATACAACAAATAAATGTTTAGTAAATTCAGTAAATAAGCTTAAAACTGAGAGTAAGAGTTTTAATTTAAGGCTAAGAAATAGATCTACATCTAGACTAGATCTAGATCTAGTATAATTTAAATGAGACAAAAAACAACAAAAAAACAAACAAAAACTCATTGAGTTTTTTTAATCAAGGTGGGAACAAATTAATTTTTTTTATCTTTCTGTTCTCAATCTTTTAACTCTTTTCAGCGGGTCCCATATATTTGCTTGCCGCTGGTCACTCTATGCGCACCGACACTAATAACGGGTCCCGTACATTTGCTTTACTCCCAACCTTCCGGCGAGACAGAATGGGTCCCATATAACTGCACTGCAGTGCACTCAAGGACGGGTTTTGAGCATGCCTCTATTTTGACCAATTACGTTGATCAACCCATGCCACGTCAAACCAAGAAAGTCTATTCTTCTAAAGCGGTGAAAGTGATAGTTTATTTCCAAGTCTAACACACACTCGATATATTTTTATAAAGAGATACAACAACACACAGGAGTTCTATCTCAAATGCAGGCTGTGGAGCCTTTGCAAAGTGGACAAAACTAAAGACTCTTGTCGTCGTATGACCGACGCAACTTCTGGACAGATATCAATTACTTTAGTTTAAGCTCACGCACACAAGTAAGATGATGAAGTGATTGATACAAATAAATATATCAGTGGCCAATCACATTGCACACCTATGGTCTGCCTGAATGGAGGGCGTGACCTTCAGTCAATAGAAAGAAACCATGTTCAGGTTTGACCAATCAGGGAGATATTGTCAAACGTCCCATATTTCAAATCTATATCTCCACCTCTTTTCACATAAGAATGAAGAGATTGAAATATTGAAAGTACAAGGGAAAGTTGAAGCTTTCATCTGAGTTCAGCGACCAGCAACAAAGGGACTTTCATCTCTCAAACAGATCATTTTACATGGTCATGATGACATGTGGTATACACAGGGATTTATATATATATTTATAAGAGGAAGGACGGCTATTTGAAATGTATAGACATGACAAACTGCAAGGCTTTCTTCCTACTGTATAGAAAGGATTAGGGAGGAAGGTTTACATACTATAGAAGTGGGGAAAAGATGTATTGCGTAAGGGTGGGGGTTGTTTGTGAGGAGGAGGATTACTACTGAACTGTAGGAAGGGAACAGCCAAGAATACAGAACAATGGCCACTCATATCATTGTAAAGGAGAAGAAAGGGTGATACTAGTGATAGACATAGGATAGAGAGGAATTTTTCAAAAGTATGGGAAGCATGTAGCTGAGGAGAGGTGTTAGGTCTGGGATAAGCAATTTGCCACAGCTGGGGCGTTACACACTTGTGAAAGCAATAAACCGGGGGGCCTGTTTCTTCCATCATGAGAATGTGTTACCTATGCACACTGGTCTTGGTAATGGGATTAGCAAAAGGCGGTTGGACATTTTCCCTAAATTAATAATACTAACACTATTACTACTATTAGTATTATTGTTCCATCATTTTATTTAGATGTGAGGATGATAATGATTCCTTTAGAAATAAAAATAAATGTTGTTCATTGAAACTCTATTACATAATATTCAACACAGCCAGCCACGCTTTATTGAGCGACTGGGTAAAAAAGCCTGACCCTGCAGCCACGTGGTCCCCCTCCTCTCTGTGTGTTACCTCATCTCTGTCTCTCAATCTATCTGACTCTCTCTCTCTCTCTCACACACACTCTCTCATTTTCTCCCTCCTTTCTATCCGTCTTTTTTGTATCGTCCTTGTTCTCTTTATGTCTCCTTTTCTCTTTCTCTCTCTCCCTTTCTATCCTCCCTCCTCTCCCCCATCTCTTTTATGGCAGTTGTATTTCGTTTTCTTCTTTCTTTTGTCTTTTCCTTTTATATATATTGACATTGTTGTTATAAATGAGGCTTGCTCTGTTGATGGAAATTGCCGATGGGTTGTTGCATCATTGGCTCTATTAGTTTCGTTCAGTATTGTTTAATGTTTATTTGTTTCTATGTCTCCTTGTTGTTTGAAGGTTGGGCATGCTGAAGATTTCTCAGTCCTGACCCATGTTCTACAAATTAGTAATTAGACATTTCATATAATATTATATCCTTTTCATTAGTTGTGGGCCAACTGCAGTATCATTCCATGTTATGTTCAATAAAAGTAGGCTGTAATAGATGTTATTGTTAGTAAACAATGCCATCTAAACCCAATGACAATAACAATTAAACAAAATGAATTGCCCGCTACGTCACCTAACTAAACAGAAATAAAAAACCATCACAATAATCACAGGTACATCGTGGTCAAGCGTGGCCTCGTACACAGCGGAACAAGATTATCCATTGATATTGAGGTCAGCCAAGTCAACCTTAAAGGGGTTGATGTACATGAGGCGTTAGGATCTTTGTGATCTTTCGTATACACACTATAGCTATATTTTGTTCAAGGCAGGTTTTCATGAATGGTCCATCATTTCCTCTTTTTTGTCAAAATATACATGTTATATTTTTTACAAGTGTTATATACCATGTTAAAGCTTAGAACATGAGGATTCCAGATATATGACTTTAAGAGATAGCAAAGGACTGTGGAGCAAGTAAATTAGCTTTTAAAAGTCATGTTTTTCAGTCAAGGGGCATAACTGTGAAAATTCTAGGTCCAACGCCAGTACGTAATGTTAAACTGCTCGCGTCCGTCGACCGAGGCTTCCCTGGCGTTTATTTAGTGACGTAACGCTTGGGCATCTGGTTTGGAGAGTTTCCTGACTTTTCCTTTCTCAATAAGATGTGAAGTCTGTGTTTGTGTTTCCCGAAAGACGGCCGGTTTTTGATCAGATTCTCCGGATCGATGATGAAAATGAAAGAATGCCTTTTGTCCCGTTTTTTGTAAAATTCTGTGATTGTACACTATCCTTAAGCGATCTTTCTGCAAACTGGTGCTTCCCTTATAATTTTAACAGTGAGGATGCAGTAGACCGAAAATAGAGAGAGAGAGAGAGAGAGAGAGAGAGAGAGAGAGAGAGAGAGAGGAGAGAGAGAGAGAGAGAGAGAGAGAGAGAGAGAGAGGATTCTCCATCGACAAAACCCTTAGACAATTGTTCCTTTTCTCCCCGTAAGAATTATCACTCAATTTAACTATCTACAGTCGTGAACTAGCACAAACTTGTCTTTATCGATCGTATAATTTAGCCGCAAGAATACGGACGTGGCTGGGAGCGGTGGCTGGCAAATCTTGAACTCTCCCTGTGCTATGTATTATTTTCTCTCTTCTCTCGTTGAAATGCGTTTTTAAAAATTGTATTGTTATGCCAAGGAGACTGTGCATAGTGGAGACGTAAAGTCACTATCATTGTAATGGAGGGCGCCTCCCGTGTGCCATTATCTTGTCTTGATTTATTAGAAAATAATAAATCATAAACCGGACTTCTTTACATAAGTTTCACTCACGATAAGCCAAAAGCAGGTTTTTGCTAATGCAACCGAATCTAACCTGAGGTCTCAGAATCTAACCTGAACAGTCTCAATGTCGATCATCGTCTTATTTTGCATGGCCGTGAGCCTAATCTAAAGTAATCCAAAAACAAAATATTCAGCAAAGCCAACCAGACAATTTAAAAACAAAAATTTCATGATTTCCCAATAGATTGGGATGAACTACGATTAGCTCAACGCAATATTACCCGTTATTAGATCTCAGATCGAAAAAAATATTTTTTGTCCGACCATGAGGTCTCGTAGACTGCCAGTAGTCTCATGGTATTCTCACTCTCATTTAGAGTTACCTATGATTTTTTCGTGTCTTTTAAGAATATATGGTGGTAAATACGTTTTCTTTTCACTTAAGATCAAAAAAACCGCTTCTAGTATTTTTCAACTGTTTTTTTCAGCTCTTAATGTGTGTTCATTTGTAGACATCAGTTGTTACATAATAACGAAAATCTGAAACCTGCCTCACGTGATCACTGCAAAAGATAAAAAATATTTAGGACTGACAAATTTTCTTTTTGAACAATTCTCTTCCACATGGAATTAAAGAAAACAGAATAAAAGGTCGTTGACCTCACCTACCTTAAGGTGAAAATGGACTTATTAAAAAGAGGGAAATGTGGTCTGTCTGGATTGCTGACGTTCACACCAAAAAAATATTCACAAAACACACAAATTGAAAGCAAATTTCACAATATTATGTTTTTTATATCTGCGATGTCAAAGCTATACATGGACCAAATGTTAAGTTCATCAATTAGACTTTGAGAACATTAATTGAAGAGTTCAAGTTATCATTGGGTCCCATTTTTGTGAAACCTGCCTCAAGGGATGAGACTGGTCTTGTAATATTTTCTTGCCTTTTTAAAAAAACATTTACAGAGTACAGCCAGGATCTGCATTATATCCAGTGAGCCTAGCAATAACGTACCCTTCTCGATGGCGTGATGGTAGGTCTTCCTTCAGTCCCTGCGAAGACTTTACAATTCTGGGAATGAAATAAAGAACGTCCAGTCACATAAGCGACTCCAATGGCAGCGCTTCCCAACACAGTAGCAGTAGCCAAACGGATTCTCCATCGACTGGTCGCAATGTTGTTGAAAGAATTACTACTAGAATTTGAGAAATTTCTTGAACATCTCCAACGTGTATAATTTAAAGCGCGTCTGGATAAGGCGAGACCTGTGATACCGTCGTTGACAAACAATTGATGAAAAGGCTTCCTGACAGAGTTGACTACTCGTCTGAAGGGCGCTGCCATCTTGATTGTTATGAAACGAAAGAAGAGAAACTTGATCGTGTCATTTAGATTTCGTTTCTGAGCACTGAACGCTCAACGACATGTATTTTAGTGAGCCTATATCTGGATCTCAAAATAAACGAGAAACAACGCCTAGCTTGTTTGATTGGGGTAGATTTCAATGCATGTTTACTAATACTAGCTCTAGATTCCGAATCAATCTAAAGAAAATTAAACAATCAAACCAGGCATTAGTGGCTGTATAGCTAGAGTAGAACGATCAATCTATATGTACAAGTGACATGTTATATCTCTACACCACAGGCTATCCATTTCGGAATCGTTTCAAGAAGCCTTCATGACTCGATGCTCTTTCCACAGAATATGATATTGTTATGTTGGCTATTGAAGTTACCCTAGGAGTAGAGTCTCTATGCAATACAATGGTCAGTGGCATCGTTGTCTTAGTTCCTTTTTTCTCTTCCTCCTCCCCCCCCTTCATTTTCCTAATTCCCTCCTCCACAGTCTGACCCTCTTCTTCTCTTCCTCCTCATTTTCACGTCTCTACTATCTGTACTACAATTGCGAGTACTCCTTCTACAGGCCCTACTCTTCCTTCTCCTACTACTCTTCTTATGAGACTACCACTAGGCTAGTGCCACATTTTTACTACTACTACTCCTATGACGATAGTAATTTATACTGTATTGTACTACTACTGCTACTACTACTATTACTACTAATACTACTACTACTACACTACTACTACTATTACTACTACTACTACTACTACTACTACTACTACTACTACTACTACTACTACTACTACACTACTACTATTACTACTACTACTACTGCTACTACTACTACTACTGCTACTACTACTACTACTACTACTACTACTACTACTACTGCTACTGCTGCTACTACTACTACTACTACTACTCCTATGATGATAGTAATTTATACTGTATTGTACTACTACTGCTACTACTACTATTACTACTACTACTACTACTACTACTACTGCTACTACTACTACTACTACTACTGCTGCTACTACTGCTACTACTACTGCTGCTACTACTACTGCTGCTGCTACTACTACTACTGCTACTACTACTACTGCTACTACTACTACTACTACTACTACTCCTATGATGATAGTAATTTATACTGTATTGTACTACTACTGCTACTACTGCTACTACTACTACTACTACTACTACTACTACTACTACTACTACTACTACTACTACTACTGCTACTACTACCACTACTACTACTACTACTACTACTACTACTACTACTACTGCTGCTGCTGCTGCTACTATGCGAAATATGACAATAAGTGACAACTACACTAATAAAGACAGAACAAACACGTGACGTTTCGGGTATAACCCTTCGTCAGACAACAAACGAGAAATATATAGAATCTAGATCTAAACACTACCTAAGGCACTACACACTGTGATGTCAGAAGAAACTCAGTATTGATACTTCCTTTCATTCATTCTCTATCATTTCTTCTTTCTAGACCCAGCGAGATATAGATATAGTTTTATAGTCAGTTATCTTCTTCTTTCGTTCTTGTTTCCTTCTCTCTTTCGTTCTTGTTTCTCTCTCTCTCTCTCTCTCTCTCTCTCTCTCTCTCTCTCTCTCTCTCTCTCTCTCTCTCTCTCTCTCTCTCTCTCTCTCTCTCTCTCTCTCTCTCTCTCTCTCTCTCTCTCTCTCCTCTCTCTCTCTCTCTCTCTCTCTCTCCATCTCTCTCCCCCCTCTCTCTCTCTCTCTCTCTCTCTCTCTCTCTCTCTCTCTCTCTCTCTGTGTGTGTCTGTCTGCCTGTCTGTCTGTCTGTCTGTCTGTCTGTCTGTCTGTCTCTCTCTCTCTCTCTCTCTCTCTCTCTCTCTCTCTCTCTCTCTCTCTCTCTCTCTCTCTCTCTCTCTCTCTCTCTCTCTCTCTCTCTCTCGCTCTCTCCTTCTATGTATCTCCTTCTCACCTTTTATTACTTACTTATTTTCATTGTTTTGTTTCATTCTAGATTTGAACTTTCCATTCTCGCTCCTATACATTCTTCACATTCCATTCTACTTACTCTTCTTATCATCCCCGTCTTTTTCTTTCTTTCTTCCTCCTTTCTGTTTTTCTTCTGACATTACATTGTAAATGTCTTAGGTAGTGCTTAGATCTAGATCTAGATTCTAGATATTTCTCGTTTGTTGTCTGACGAAGGGTCATTCCCGAAACGTTACGTGTTTATTCTGTCTTTACTCGTGGAGTTGTCACTTATTGTCATATTTCGCATTTGACCACTCCACTTTGGCTCCTTTGTATTACTACTGCTACTACTACTACTACTACTACTACTACTATTATTATTACTACTGCTACTACTACTACCACTACTATTACCCCTACTACTACTACTACACTACTACTACTACTACTACTATTACTACTACTACTACTACTACTACTACTACTACTACTACTACTACTACTACTACTACTACTAGGCCTACTACTCAGGGGCGGATTTACCATACGGACATACAGGACAGTGTCTTCCCTGACAGATCAACAATTCAATCACCAAAGTTAAATACATCTTCATATAACTCTAGAATGAAAATAATACGAATTTTTTTTTAAGGGCTCGCTGAAGAACTTCAGTGCTGGTTCTCGTAGATCTGCATGTAGTAGTTAAACAAGGCCTGTGAGCGGTATGGAGACGCCAAGTGAGTGGTGAGAGCGTGTCTAGTTTAAGGCCTTCACTATAACCTACATTGGGTTTTCATTACATATTGAATGTGATCAACTCTTGAGGACACACACGCAAGATGACCCCCTCTTAAAGACTACTGCTTACAGTATACACTCATTCACACACACACACACACACACACACAAATACACACAGGCGCCCGTATCAAGGTCGTTGAAAACCGGAAATGATGAGGTAGATCCTCTCCCCCCCCCACCCCACCCCAAATCCTCGTCCCTGAGAGAATTTTTGACAGAACATAAAAGTATAGGGAATTGTAATCTGTGAAATCTGATTGTATATTTGAATTCAGCAACTGAAATATATCCTAGTCTTCGCACGGAAATTATACAAAATTAAGTACTACAGGTAAGGAGAACAATTTTGTTGTTAGAATTAGTCATTTAATCTTATGCGTATTTATGTGTGTTGAACGTCTAGATCTAGATATACAATGGCAAGCGCAGTGCCAGTGTCACTCGTGTCAGTCTCAAAGCAATACATTTTACTTTTTTGTTTTCATATTGCACTACCCAACCCCAACCATTGTGCGTCTTATTCAACTCAACGTTAGCCGCCTTTGGTGTGTGTCCCTTCTTGCTTGTGTGTGAAGATGTGTCAGTGTTCAAAACGGTGTTCATTCAAATCATTTGTTCCGTTTCTCCACAATAAAATTTGCCCGCTGCCTTATTAATAACAAAAGAGTCAAACAGTTGCTGTATTATATATTATAGTTTATGTTTGTTGCTGGTTAAACTGATACACACTGATGAAGAGCGTCGGACATGACCTTTGATATTTAAATTCAGTGAAAGCATTCATTCTGTGTTCTTACGCTGAATCTCATTTTAAGATCGTTTGGAACTGATCTCTTTACATCTCATCGATAATGTCTAAAAGGACATTTAAAGAAACCCTTTGAATGTATTAAATGTATTATATTATGCCAGACCGATACATATGAAAACTTAGAATGACCTGCCAAAACAAAACGCTTCAAAGTTCAAGGGCACACAACATTCGAAATGTTCATACACGAATGTCTTTGCCACACGACGGAAGATGAGTTAGGCGTAGCCATTTCATCAATGGATGAAGGAGATCATATTGCAACAACGCTAAGGGAGCATGCTGCCATGTGGCACAAATCATGTGGTGCAAGATTCAACAACACCAAACTTCTATGGTTGATGAAAAAGGTATCTGAAAGCTCCTCCTCTGACACATTTCTTGATTCCGACAAAACTAGACATGAAGCACAAACACGTAGACGTGCATCATCTACATACAGCGTTGGATTTTCGGCAATAGAAACTAATAGAGCAGAAAAATGTTCTGTGAAAAGGAAGAAGATGATAGAAATGAGCTGCATTCTGTCAAGACTTAAGAGGTAAGCGACAAGGTAAAATGATTGCAGAGAAAACAAAAGACGCAAAGCTACTGGCAAAATTTACATATGGCGATATAGTTGCGCACGAGGCTCATTATCATCGAAAATGCCTGCTAACTTTGTATCATAAAGTAAAGGAAAGGCACGCTATCGAACTAATATGAACAGAACGTGTCTCGTTTCTGGAGGAGGGCGCTTTGGAGGACACACCAAGAATTTACAAACTTGCGACACATCGGGAAAATATACAATGAGCGTTTAAAAGAATATGGATCAAAAATAACTGAGAAAAGACATGCCACCCGTTTGAAAGAAAGGCTTTTTCAACAACTTCCAAACCTTCAGGAGACAAGCCAAGGTAGATATGTTTTTGTTGTATTTCCAAGATGATGTTCATAGTTTGATGAAGGCTTTAGAAGGCAAGTCTGATAATCATGCAGTCAATATTATGCACTCAGCAACACCAATCCGGAGAGATATCATCAACTATTAAGTATTCTCTTTTGAAGAAACATTTTCAAATCCCATTGACAGTGACCCCCATTCTCTGCCGGTGTTGATAAAAAGGATATTGATAGGAAGTAGTTTAGAAGATGATCTAAGCATTTGCCAGAAAGAGGCAATGATGCTCAGTCAACTTATCATTTTTAACTCTGTACAGAGAGCAAGAGCAGAAACTGACAGCGCAGAGAAACAGAAACGCTATAGCAAGTACAAAGAAACGTCAACCCCTCTATACGTTGGACTAAAAATCAACGGCCAAACACGATCGAAAGGTTTAGTTGATATACCCTTTCAATTAGGCATCTGTGTCTCATACACGCGAGTCATGACTTTTTTAACGGACACTGCCGATTCGGTATGCTCTGAGTATGAATCCGAGGGTTTTGTTTGTCCATCATCACTGCGGGGAAAAGTTTTTGCAACTGCTCCTGTGGACAATATTGATTATAATCCATCATCGGCTACCGCCAACGATTCTTTTCATGACACAGGGATGTCCTTATTTCAACATTCAACAGAAGAACAACCTGGCATCTCAAAGAAAACAAAAAAATAGCCATTCATGCAAGAATGTAAAGGATTTGCCCACAGAATTTACAGAAGTGATGCAGATTCCAAACATTTTCAAGCGCCTAGCATTCACTTACCTATAATTTTTTTAGTTACATTCTGCTGGCACAGCACATGATTACAGCACGTCTCAGAAGAAAAGAAACTGCAAGCTTCATCGGAAAACCTAACATTTCAATGCTGTTGCTACAGAAGATGAAGCATGGGGCATTTCGATAATCAGTTGTATGAGATCGTACCGATCATATTACCACCAAGAAGCATTGTGTGGATTTAATTAAGAGAGCTGTTGAATATCTCAACCTAGGACAGATACCAGTCATTGCAGTTAATCAACCATTACACCGTGATGTACCAAGTGTACATTTTTATGTGTATTTGTTTATGTGCGCTTGTGTCTGTGTGTGTGTGTGTGTGTGTATGTGTGTATGTGTGTGTGTGTGGGTGTCTGTGTCTGTAATGGACAAAGTAATGCTCTGAAAATTGATGTATGATTATTTTTGTAGATTCCGGTGCTGAGTAAGATATTTTGCGTTCTTATGTAATTTGGTGACTTTCTTAGTACATAAGAGTATAATTTTAAAACAAATAACAACCAATTACCTTGGCCAGAAGACTAAAGCTTTTTCTCTAGTGGTCATTATGGTCAATATTATGTGACCACGAATACGATACACGATATTTTCTCTTACATATGTTTTTCTCTTCACAATTTCATGTTAGTTTAAATGGGATAAAGTGAATCTACATATTATAATTCAACATCTCCTTCTCTTACTGATCTGATGAAATTTAAGATTAAATCTAACAAATTGTAACACCCATCAGCAAACAATGAGATTTTGTTTTCTGTATTGGTCAGTCTAATGGTCAGTTCAGGACTTATTACTATCGTTTTGTCGTCTTGATTGTGAAGTATAAGCAAACCCAAAGACTTATATTTCAATTTTCTGTTTAAATCTTGCTTATTTATTCAATTGGTCAAATGGTCAATTTAGCCGGACATTCCGTAAGACTGGTCATAGTGTTTGCTTTTGTCAATGTTAGTTATAATAAACCTACTCTGTCCTTCCATAACACATTCACACACGTTGTTCTCAAAATTTGGACAATCTATGAAGTTTTTTTAAATATATATATATATATATATATATAATATATAAAGAAAAAAAAAAAATAAAGTGGACATTTCACTGGTCAGTTTGGTCATTCACGTTCATCATAGCCATAGTCATAACACCAGTAATAAGTTATGATAAATTACTCTGATCTTGCATGAGGCGTCAGGAAGATTCTTTTATATACAAATAAAGTAGACATTTCACTGGTTAGTTTTAGTCATCATAGTTTGTCAATAGTGAGCTATGATAACTTTTTTTTCCACTTATCCATAACACATTTATCGACGATTATACGTTGTTTTCAAAATTTGGTTAGCACAAGAAGTTTTTTTTAAACATACAAATTAAGTGGACATTCCACTGGTCAGTTTTGGTAATTCACAGTCAAACGGTCATCATAGTCTTTGCACGTGTCAATAATTAATTAGTTATGATAAATGTACTCTGCCCTTTCATGACGCATTCATTAACGATCAGAAAGTTTTTTTATATTATACAAATAAAGTGGGCATTTCACCGGCCAGTTTTGGTCATGCACGGTCAACCGGTCATCATAGTGTTTGCGCTTGTCAGTAATAAGTTATGATAACTTTACTCCAGCCCTTCCATGAAGCATTTATTGATAATTATACACATTGTCCCAACAGTTTGGTCAGCTCATGAAGTTTTTTTACTATACAAATATAGTGGACATTTCACTGGTCAGTTTTGGTCATTCAGGGTACTTTCTCAGGGTGGTCCTATATTAACAATAATGTACATTGGTATTAGCTACAAGACTGCCAAGTTTGGTGCTTTTACCCTACACAATTTGCACAATTATTGCACCGACTCCACTATCATGCATGACAAGCCCTTAAAATTGTATGTTCAATCAAAAATTCTCTCGGGGACGTGGATGAGGGCGGGGGGGGAGGGAGGGGAGGGGGTGTTTACATCATCATTTCCGATTTTCCACTATCTCGATACGGGCGTCTGTGTGTGTTTGTGTCTGTGCGTGTGTGTGTGTGTGTGTGAATGTGTCTATTCCGGTACTGTAAGTTTGTGCGCATTGGTGACATGACAAAAATAAAGAGGGTTAAAATAGTTGTGGCAGAGGATCAATGCGGTGTTCTGTATTTTAATTATGCCATAAAATTGTTATCGACATTTTCAGATGACTATTGCCACCCATGCCTTCATGTGGGGTCTGGACCTTGAGATTTCAGCCAGGTTCGAACATACAACATACAAATCAATACAATTTGCAAAACAGACGAAATTCCCAGCGTGTGTGGTAAAATTTTACAAATCACCTGGGTGCTGGCCCGAGGCCTGGCCTGAGGTCAGGTTTTCTGGATGGATGCCCCTATTTTGTTCGCCTTCGATTGGAGATCAGAGGGAGTGGTGGAGAAAAAAGTGGACAAAATATTTTCGTTTTTTGCTTTTTGACTTCAGATTCTTAAAAAACGTCAAATTTACTGTGATACTAAAAACCATATGTCTACTTGAAAATTTGTTGAAATTGGAAATTATTATTTTTATCAAAGTAAATAAATCTCTAATCTGGTAGGGGGGGGAGATAGGGGGGGGGGGCACCACCATCACCAAAATTCCACTCCTGGTTTAACACGACTGACACGGGTAATTGATGTGATAGGTGTCAGGTGTTTCTTTTCTTTTTTTCTTTCTTTATAATAGAATAAATAATAAGTCCACAAGGTCCTTTTTCTCTCTCAGTCGCCACATGGCTTCACTATCACTTTCGATCTTTAAAAATTCAACAATCGAAAAAAGGATTATGCCACGGCACGTTACAAAAAAAGAAGAAAAAAAGAAGATTTCAATAAATTAAATACTTATGAAGACTGTAGAAACTATTATAGTCAACGATTTTTCCACTGCATGTTTTAGGGGGGGGGGAAGCGGAGGGTGGCTGGGGATGAATTATATTTTATTTTTCAAGTTTACTAATTACGTATTTTGTTTTCTCATTGTTAAAAAGTAGTACTTTCTATAAAAAATTGTTTAACTTATCAACGGCTGTTAGAAATGAAGTTTATTTCTGTTCAAAATGTTTTTTGTCGTTTTTCTCAGTTTGCATATTTTTAGGGGGGTCATGTTCCAGTGTCACAAATCTTTCAGCAAATACTCATTGGATTGACTTCATTTTTTGGCATGCTGAAAGCTAAGTAATGTATCTACATCCTTTAAAGAGCTTATAGCTTTATCTATGAAATTTAGTCAGTTATGATGAGTATTGTTACTCAACTTCATTGATTTGTCATAGATTGCAGGAACCTGTGAGGCCGTTACATTTGTGACCTCATAAAAAAAAATATTTGAGCCTGCACGGGAAAACCCTATTTATTGGATACAGGCTAGATCTACATAGATAGGTATGCATTACATAAAGGAGATCATTCTAGCAATTACAAATTTTTGACACAAGATATGTCAAATTTCGGCCCATGAAATCAATTTTCACCTGAGTTACAGAAAAATAGCTACATGAGGCCCAATTTACACTTGATTTATTATTTTCCCTGACCCATACATCCTTTTTACAGAATATTTGATGTGCTTATGATTAAAATGAGATTCTCACCCAAATGTGTACTTGTCTCCCTTATAATAATTTGTCCGCGAGGTTCTAGATCTAGATCTATATTACACTTTGTCTTTCATAGCTCTTTCCCCTGTGTGGATTTCATGCTTTTACCAAAATGTGCACAATCGAGGTGTTTTTTAGTTCTAACTGACTCCGCTAAAATTTAGTTTTGGAAGTTAAAGGTTTGTAGAGTGCATGGTGCAAACTGTCTAATAATCATTATTTTAATTTTAAACATCTTACTCATGGTTATCCACAGGCCTGCGACTGAAACTGGTTGGAGAACTTATTGAGAGGTTTCGATTACTATATTTAGACAATACGTTACTATTTATAACAGCACTCTTTCCAGGAAGGCGACCGTGAACGTTGAAGATGATGATTTAGAGTCTACATCGAAACTTGTTTTGTGGCCGCTTCCAGTCCACACTAATTATAAGATGTGATGTTTTAGCTTGAACATTGAGCTCGAAAACACTTAAGTTTCTCCTCGTGAAATCGCGAAAATTTATTTAATTTAGATTTAGAATCTAGATCTAGATCTAATCCAGAGCTCGATCTCTTCTTCTCTAGATTTGAAATCTTCATTCTGATCCACCCACTTCATGACTTCAATTTCTCACCAATGATCTAAAAGGTATGGCATTGGATGTTTACTTCGGCCATAAGTAATTCAATGACAGTAGTGACAGTTCATTCCCTAGTGTCCTAGATCACAATTTTGTTAGATCTAGAATCCAGACCCAGTATTATGTTTAGAAACAACCATTGAACATTGACAAATAAAATACAGTACAATATTGCGATATATAGCATGCCTCTGAAGTAGCTCTTACATAGATCTGTACTGTAAGGGTAAAGACAAACATTGAGGCAAGGGGATATCGAAAGTGAAGGAAATGACAGTGAATATCAAAGCCCCAAATGAACAAAGACGAGACAAATACAAGGAAACAAAAAAAAAAGCTTTCATGGTGAGGCGATGGGTACTGACGCAGAGGTCGTGGGTTCGATCCTCATGGTGGCCAGGTTTTTTTCCTGTCTATTCCTTGTATTTATGGGCCGTGCATTTTGGCAGAGACTACTGTACTACGATTTTACTTTTACCAGTACTAAATACATTGTACTACAGTAATTTTACGGGTTCGCGGCATAAATTAAAGTGGGTCAAATTTGTACTCGTTGTCGGTATTGGTTTAGATCTACATTTAGAGGTGAGACAGAAGAAATCTACAATTCCTTACCCTGAATGGCTAGTTTGTTAATGAAGTTTCTTTTACGGAACGTAGTAAGTTTGTTAGGTCGTGCGCTTTCTTTTCATGGCGAGGCGATGTGTGCTACCATAGAGGTGGCAGATTCTACCCCCTTGGTGTCCAAAGATTTTTTTTCTGGCCATCACAGAAACAAAGAAAACGGACAAGGAATAGAAAATGTAGGACCAAATCATATTTTAACCTTCTCAGGAGTAGATATCAAAGATAGAGCTAGAGTAGGAATTGGCCTCCTAATGCATAAAAGGCAAGAAAAGCTACTAGAAAGTTGGAAATTTATAAGTCGACAGCTATTAGAGGTAAATATTAAACCAAAAGGAAGAGATATAATTATTAATAACTTATGGACCAAATGAAGATGCCACCAAAGAAAAAATGATATCTTCAAAAAACGATTTACAAATAGCTGCAGAGAATCTTAAACCGAAACAGGAACAAATGGTTTTAGGAGATTTAAACGCTAGAGTAGGCAACAATGTAGAAACATCAGAAGGAGTAATAGGTAAAGAAGGAGAGACAACAACTTCTCCAAATGTAGAGAGACTAATAGATATTTGCTTAAAAAATAACATGAAAGCAGCTAACACCTTTTTTCCTCATAAAGATATTCACAAACATACAAGAGTAAATGAAGACAGATGTGAAAAGTCAATGATAGACTACATAATATTAATAGTTAGCTGCTCCCTTTTTTACAGTACAATGGATGCATGAGTAAACAGAGGAGCAGAAATATTTAGTGATCATCACCTAGTGATAGGCAAAGTGAGATTACTAACTGAAGAAAACAAAGAGAAAAGGAAAGCTCCTAAACCCAAAATAGAAGAACTAAATAAACCCATAGTAAGACAGATATATCAATCCAGGGTTAAAGGGTTAAAGATTTATCAGTGAAAGGCAGATGGATATGAAGGATAGCACAATAGAAGAAAAGTGGTAAATATAAAGAAACACTCCTCAGTTGTACTGAAGAGGGCTGTGGTAGGAAACAAATTAAAGGGGATAGGAAAAGAACAGCATGGTCGAATGAGAATATCAAGACTAAAATCAAAGAAAAGAAGGATGCCTGGTAGAAATACTCATATACAAAGAGACAGAGGATAGGATAGATTACGTGAGTAAAAGAACTATCGCCAAAGAGGAAGTAAGGAAAGCAAAACAGGAATAGTGGGAAGAGTTTGGACAAAAACTTCAAGAAAACCATCAAGGAAATCAAAAGCTGTTCTGGGGAGCAATGAAGAACATAAGAAAGACCAAAGCAGGCCCAATACGACAAGTTGAGAACGTCAAAGGAGAAATATTGAAAGAAGACAGCCAAATCATGGAAGCATGGAGAAAATATTTTCAACAATTACATAATCCCTGCAGAACAAGGAGTACAGATCAATTAATAAAAATAACAAGTAATCCAAATGAGACAACTGAAGATGTAGATATCTCAATGGAAGAACTCCAAACAGCTATAAGAAAAGAGATATTAAGAAAAACCAAGGGAGAGAGGCAGACAAACTACTATGCAATATGTCAACAAGCACAGCCATGGAAGTCAAAGCAAGTGCCAGACGACTAGAAGAAGGAAACGGTAGTACCAATACACAAGAAAGGATCAACTATGAAATGCTCAAACTATAGAGGGATATCACTACTCAGCGTACCAGGAAAAGTGTATTCTGGAAACAAGACTAAGGAAAAGAGTAGAGGATCAGATTTCAGAACACTAGAGTGGATTTAGACCAGGAAGAAGTGTACAAGACCACATATTTACAATTAGACAAGTGATAGAAAAATTCCTTGAGAGAAACATTGACTTGCACCTGTGTTTTATTGACTTAGAAAAGGCATTTGACACTGTGAGGAGGGAAGAACTATGGCATTCCTTAAAAGAACACAATGTAGAGCAAAATTTAATAGAAGCCATTAAAAATTTGTACAATAAACAAACATGTGCAGTGAGAGTGAGAGTAGGTGGAAATGTATCTGAAGAATTTGATCTAGATGTAGGAGTAAGATTGGGTTGTATCCTAAGTCCTCTTTTGTTTATCACATTTATGGATTCAGTCGCAGAGGTATCCTCAAAAATGAAGAAAATGAATGTAGGTATGTGTAAGTTCAAACCAGTAAATGTATCAATGCTTTCATTTGCTGATGATTTAGTTCTCTTTGGAAAATCAGAAAGGGACCTCCGGTCGAATACCAACATGATGAATAATGAATTAAATAAAAGAGGAATGAGAGTAAATGTAAAGAAAACCAAAACAATGCTAGTAACCAGGGAAGCTAAAACACAAAATCTTAAATTGGGCAGGGATAATTTAGAATAAAAGGCTAAACTAAGAGAAGAAATCAGCCAGACAATCCAAAAGGCAAGTGCAATATATAACCCTCTGGAAAAGGCATTTGTAGGTAAACAAGAATTGTCAACAAAAACCAAAGTGGCAGTATACAACACAGTTTATTGTCCTAGTCTGCACTATGGCAGTGAAACCTGGACCTTAGACAGTAGGGAATACAGTAGAGTACAGGCAGCCGAAATTAAATATCTAAGAAGAGTAGTAGGGAAAACTAAAAGAGACAAAAACAGAAACACAACAATAAGAGATCAAACCAAAGCAGATGTCATGAAAACTAAGATAGAAATGAATCAACTGAGATTGTTTGGGCATGTTAACAGAATGAATGACAAAAGAATAGCTAAATCAGTATACAGTTTTAAAACTCAAGGTAAAAGACCAAAAGGCAGACCTCGGAGAAAGTGGGAAGAAGATATAAAAGAGGCATTAAAGCCAAGAAATTTAACTTTCACGGAAGGAAACAGAAAATGTCAGGACATGGCATCCTGGAGAAAGATCATTTCGGGCATCTAAAACCCATACGCCGGAAGCTGATAAAGAAAGAAAGAAAGATGTCATAATTACTCATGCTTTTTCTCTCCTTTTTCTTTGTCAAGAATCACAATGGAAAGGAAACAACAAAGTCGAAAGCGTTTGCGTCCATGGTTGGAGAAAAGTTGTAACCAGAATACCTATCGAGGTCTAAAATGGCTTGACCAAGAGCAAAAGATATTCTGTATCTCTTGGAAACACCAAAGCAGTCGTTGTTGGGACGCGTCTGATGCTGAAGTTCCCAGAGCCTGGGCTTTGGTCAGTGGAAAACATAAAGAGGGTGATCCTGAATGTCCATCTGAATGGAAGACCAGATTACGCACAGCACTTACAAAACTTACTGACATTGAGGAGATGAAAGCTTTCCACAATACGAATGACCCAGATAATCCATACAAAGCATACAAATTTGTTGATGAAGCGTCCTCAGGTAACTCAAACGCTAACAGTTGTCAACAAGGATCTCCTTTGAGTCAAACTTTCAGTCCCAGCTCCTCTTTCCAGCTCTCTCCTTCACAGATGGATTTTCTGAAAGTTTCCGACACTGAGATTGATGATGCCATAAGAGATATTCCATATGACTTGTATGGGATGGCTGCAAATATCCCAACTATTGTCAACGATATGAATGACCCGAGGCTGGAAACCGTCATGCCAAAAGGTTTGAACATGTTCCCCTTGACAGATTCAAATCAACTGCAACCAAATATTGGTCAAACTGATGCCAATGTCCACATGCCTCCAAACTTTCTGCAGGTCAACGCAGAAGATAGTGCCTTTCAGTGTCAACAAGCATTGATACCTGGTGATTTGGAGAGTATAGATAGTAATAACCTGGTGCCATTGTATGTCAAAGGTGCAGACAGTATGAGTATTGGCTTATCTTTACCCAGTGTGGAGGAATTTCGTCTCTCATTGGGCTCATTGGAACATTCTGGATTGAAAATAAAAGTGTTCTTCATGGACACATGTGTCCTTGAGGACTCAGTGGATGATAGAGCTCGTTTGTTTTGTGGCAACTTGGAACAACACGCTGAAACATTGCTATGCACTGGGAATGAAACGATTTTTGGCCCTATGCAGTTGCAGCAAATTTGCATACCGGCAGTTGATAAAATGACGGGGTCACCTTTGGCTATGACTGATAAACAGAAAGAGCTGATCCAGAGGATTCAAAACAATATGGAACGTGGTCTTCTCTTGGGCACCGACAACATTTATGTTTTCGCTCATCGTCTGTGCAAAGCCCGTATTTTTGCATGGACTCCAGAAAGGAAGAATGTGCATCTGAGTCGTGAAAGGCATGATCCATATGTTGTGTTTGATCTGAACCATTTCCAACGGCAACTTGACGATTATGCTACCAAAGATGGTTCTCCTCAGCCTAGACCATACGTTATCCTCTCCTTTGGCCAGGAGTACAGTGCTGATTTAGTTGTGAAAAAGCCAATGTTGTTCTATGTTAAAGTTGTACATAGATTGGCAGAAAAGAAGTTACAGCAAGCTGTGGAGAGGAAAAACAAAGATGAAGGTACTGAAGAAGAGTTTGAGTCCAAGTCAAACTCTGGGGACCTTTTAGCGGCTGAGATGAAAAAGAAACTTACGCTTAAAATATGAACTGAACAATGAAACATTCTTATATTTGATTTCACTTTTTTCACCACTTGTTTAGTTTTATGATCTTTGTATTTTGAGTGTGCTATGGTGCATACCTTGTCTTTAAATTTTTGTGTGTGTTTGAGAGAGAGACAGACACACAGAAAGAGAGAATTGATTATTCATCATTTACTGTGTATTATTTCTCTTGCTTGTCAATAGCCCCCATATTTTACATGACGCAAGTGCTGTAACTGTGAGTGCGTTATGTCTTTGGTTTGTCCCTTTTGTTCCTATCAATTTTACTCATAGTCATAGTCATATACAGGTGTTTTGGGCCTGGTGTGCTGAGAAATATCTAATTCCTTTTTGTGTGGTGCTGCCGGTTGCCATGGAAATGGCTGCCCTCTTGGATTTTGTCCCAAAATTTTCATCAAGTTCAATGTTGATAACCTTTCATATTTTTTTACAAATTCCTTTCAAACTTTGCACATACCTTTTTTGATACAATATCTAAATTCGATCAGATTAGATTTTGGTTTCATCTGTAACAAAAATGTTTTTTGAAAGAAGCGTGTGTTGTTGTTTTCACCCAACCCTCATTCATACCAAATTTGAGCATTTTGAGAAAATCTGGGTTTTTTCTTCTGTAATTTGAATCTTTTTTTCATAAACCTAAGAATAGAGTAGGATAATAATACTTTGAAACATCATAAAACTTTGAGAGGCTACTCTACCTCTTACCGTATGTTTCAACTGCCGCAGCTTCTTTTTACTCATGTCACATTTTTTCTGTGCCAGCTAAGTCAATATTCAAGACAATTCGTTAAAGTTTTGTATGGAAAAGTGTACATTGTGATGATTAAAATGAGTACCAACTTACAATACTTTAGACAAAATTTCTGGCTCTTACTTATAGCATAACAGCTCTGTTGAGAGTTAGGCCTGTATGATTTCTTAAAAATTGTATAATATAAATTCAATGAATCAACACTGAGCTTCTTTAGGGTATCAATGTGAAGGAATGAACTGATTCATATTTCTCACTGCTGTCATAGATATAGTTCAATGATGTCAACTGTCTTTTGTATTATCATCCTAACGTGTATATTGCATTGGTGTGTAAATTATATATATGCATATGTCTTGATTTATAATGTTTCTCCATGTTTGAGGGCTCTGAGCTTGATATATATGTTGGGGTGGAACTATTTTTTATTATACAAGAACTATTTTTTATTATTTTTTCCGATAGTTCCTTTTTGATGTGAATTTCTTGTTGTGTAAAGTTCCCTCTTCTTCTGCTTTATTTGTTTAATGTTATTTTAGCTAATTACTTTAATTAATTCTTTCACAAAGTGTAAGCCTACTTGGCAGTCATGGCAGACGTCATCTGTTTTAATCGTAGCTCTCTATGCTTAACAGTTACACATACATGTACTTAAATTAAACAATGGTGAAACAACAAATTAATGCGAAATCATAATAATACAGAAATTTTAGGTAATGGAAAACCCAATAAAATTAAACAGATAGAAGGAACCAACATTACTCTTGGCAACAACACAACTGATTTCACCACCAATGTAAACAACCATGGTGTTTTATTTTGACTCTCCCATTTTCATGTCACACCAAGTCAACCACCTAATTTAATTCATGTATATATAGAGATACGGAAAATTGGTAAAATTTGTCATTTAATTCTTACTAACATAACAACATTGTTAATCATTATTCTCGGCTGCCAAGGGGTCCCTGGGGAACTCACAGCTTTCACACGCTTTCGATGATGTTAATCAACTACCTGGTTCTTAGATTATTGTAATTCTTTAATGGCTAATAAATCTAAAGAAAACTTAAGAAGTCTTCAAATTGTCCAAAATGATGCTGCTAGATTGATTTTAAAGAAAAACAAATTAACATCTGCTACATCTCTCCTCCATGAATTGCACTGGCTACCTGTTGAAAAAAGAATTCTATATATATATATATAAGATATGCACTATTGTTTACAATATTCTCACCAGCAACAGTTTCATTTACATCAAAGACGTTTTGAATATGTATACCCCGACAAGAAACCTAAAATCAAATAATGACAAGACTTCTTAGTAAAATCTGAAATAAGTTGCAAAGTCAGTGAACAATCTTTTGAACTCTCGGTTCCCTATTTCTGAACCCCCCCACAGATTAGGTGTGCTAGTTCACTGGTTTTTAAATCAGGACTAAAACCACATCTGTTTACGCTGTAATGCATTTGATTAAGACTGTGTTTTACCATACTATGTACATGTAGAGAACTTTTAAAACTATTATATTATGCTGTTCTGCTGCCATTGTAAAGCATTTACTATAGCATGTTTTCTATTATATGGGGTAAAGCTCTATAAGTGCTGTAGTGTCGTAGATCTAAGTATATCTATGTTGTATCGTCTTCTATGGTCTAAGGGATACAACCCTACTAATTATGTCCATTTGTTTCGTGAGTAACACTTCCTTGGTTATGGTTTGAGAGGACTTCCGTTGAAGCCGGGTTCACGAGCAGCAAGAACAGATACACAAGAAACAATTGTAACTGTCATCATACTGTCTTCATTCTTCATTTATATGTCTTCCTGTATGTCATCGACTATATTATAATGGCGACGAGGATTGTTCACAATCTCTAACGGTACAAAAGGTAATATTTAAACTGAATTAATATCTAAAAACCATTGATTTCAGTCCATCAATCGAAAACCCCTATCGTTAGATCCATTCCTAATCTAGATCTAGATTCTAGATATCTACATTACATGTAGTAAACAAACCCACGATGGCAGCCGCTTTACCACCATTCCCTTCATTCAATATCAAAGAGGACGAACTATCTGTTGGTATTAGGTGGAGAAAATGGCTTAGCGAGTTCGAGAATCTCACCACAGCCATGGATATCAAGGAAGACGCACGAAAAAGGGCTCTAATTTTACATTATGCCGGAGATGAGGTGTTCGATCTGTGTGAAACGATGCCAGACGAGCAAATACAAACGTATGACTCACTCACAACGACCCTCACTGCATATTTTACGCCCAAGACAAACACAACATACGAATCATTTCGATTTCGAAATTGAAACAAGAAGACGGTGAGAGTATAGAACAGTTTCATGCCAGACTGGCGACTCAAGCTCAACGCTGTGAGTTTCACGACAGCACCCGCGAAATCCTTTTCGCAAATGATCGAAGGTATCAAGTCTTCGAAGCTCAGACGCAAAGCCCTTCGAGACAACCTTACACTGACACAGTTGCTCTTTGAAGGAAGAAACGACGAACTCACAAGTAAACAAGCACAGGAGCTCGAGACCAGCACAGCATATGCATTACATTCCAACAAGCAGAAATTTACCAGGAACCAAGATAAGCCATCACAAAGCATGAATAGGCATTATAAGAGACAAGGTCAGCACAACACTACTAGTGCTAGCACGTCTAAATGCAGAAACTGTGGAGGACAATACTCTCATAAAACGATTTGCCCAGCTACAGAGAAATCATGCCACAAGTGCGGGAAGTTGAATCATTTCTCGTTAGTCTGCAGGTCCAGTAGAAACACACAAAAGACAGCTGTCAAACAAATAAGAGAGAGAAAGGACAGTTCTGATTCTGAATCTGACGGAATATTCTGTCTCAAGACAAAATCAGGCAACAAAGTTCCGGCTACCACCATAAGGGTAGGGAAAACAAAAAGTCAATTTTTGTATTGATACGGGTGCCTCAGTAAATGTTATGACCGAGTCAACATACCATTCCTTATCACCAAGACCGATATTGAACCCAAGTTCAAAACAGATCTCTGCTTATGCCAGTAGTGATAACCTTCACATCAAGGGATGTTTCAAAACAGAGGTTGTCCACAAGTCACAAAAGGTCAAAGCAATGCTTTACGTCGCCAAGACACAAAACTCACCAAATCTACTGTCGGCGCAAACATCGGAAGAGCTGAACTTGATTTGTTTCCTAAACAAAGTCTCAATCTCAGAAGAACTGTTTTCAGGCATCGGCAAGATACAAGGCTCTTGAGTAAAACTCCATATTGACAACTCAGTACAGCCAATAGCGCAAACTAATCGTCGCATACCCTTTCAGATTCGTAAGGACATCGAACGAGAAACGAATGAGTTGGAAGAGAACGACATCATCGAAAAGGCTGATGGTCCCACACCATGGGTCAGTCCAATTGTGGTGGTGCCTAAGAAATCTGGCGGTGTCAGATTATGTGTCGACATGCGACAAGCGAATACAGCAATAAAGAGAGAAAGACACCCCATGCCCATCATAGATGATCTGATCAATGAGTTAAATGGATCCAAAGTTTTCAGCAGAATCGACTTGAAAAAGGCCTTTCATCAACTTGAACTAGATAAAGATAGCCGGTTCATCACAACGTTCTCTACGCACATGGGTCTGTGGAGATATAAAAGGCTGATGTTTGGGATCAACGCAGCACCAGAAATTTTTCAAAAAGCAATAAGCGACATCCTGCACGACATACCTGGAGCTACAAACTTTATTGACGATATCATCGTGCATGGACCGACTGCAGAGGCACACGACAAAGCTTGACACAGACTCTGGATAGACTACTAGAGCGAGGTGCAAACTGAATAGGGACAAGTGTCTCTTTGGTGTCAGCAAGCTTACATTCCTAGGACATGTATTTGGCAACAAAGGAATTTATCCACACTCAGAGAAGGTGAAGGCCATTCAAGATTCCAAACCACCCACATCAGTGTCAGAGGTGAAATCCTTTCTCGGGATGACACAATTCCTGGCCCGCTTCATCAAGGGCTACTCAACTACAACAGAACCTTTGCGCACCTTGACAAAAATATCGCAGCCTTGGTGTTGGGGACAAGACCAAAACAAAGCGTTCAACGATCTGAAAGAGAAACTGACAAATGCCGAAGTCATGGCTTACTATGATCCTAAGAAAGAAACTGAGATTATAGTAGACGCCTCTCCGAGTGGATTAGGAGCAATGATCACCCAGGAAGGTCGAGTCATTTGCTACGCCAGTAGATCCCTCACAGGTGCAGAAACCCGATACTCTCAAACAGAAAGAGAGATGCTTGGGTGGTATTTGGAGTTGAAAAATTCCACATCTTCTTGTATGGATCAAACTTCACAGTGATCACCGATCACAAGCCACTTCTAGGGTTAATCAATAGTACCAAGCCCGCCACTCCACGCATAGAAAGATGGCGACCTGTTTGATGCCCTATGAGTACAATCTAATATACAGGCCTGGTAGGAATGAACAGAATCCAGCAGATTACCTGAGCAGATGTTCATACAGTACGCCTAAGAAAGACAACGCAGGTGAAAATTACATCAGCTATATTGCAAAATCGTCAAGTCCAAAAGCATTATCCCTGGCAGAAATCAAACAAGCTACACAATCAGATAACCAGTTGCAGGATGTGATGACTGCCATACGATCTGGTGACTGGAGAAACACGAATTTGACATCTTTTGAGAAAATCAGACATGAGCTATCAGTCTATGACGGAGTTGTGTTGCGTCAAAACAGACTAGTCATTCCCAAGTCTCTTCAGAAACAAGTCATATCACTCGCCCATGCATCCCATCAGGGCATTGTCAAGACCAAACAACTTCTCAGAGAAAAGCTATGGTTTCCAAACATAGACAACATGGTTGAACAAGAAGTCAGCAACTGTCTACCATGTCAAGCCTCATTTACAGGCTCGAAGCCTCGAGAACCGCTGTCAATGACAATGTTACCCAAGTTTCCATGGGACGAATTGTCTGCAGATTTCATGGGTCCTTTCCCAACGGGAGAATACTTACTTGTGGTCATAGACGACAACAGTAGATTCCCAGAAGCCGAGATCGTACACTCTACATCATCAAAGGCAACATGTCAGAAACTGAATCAGATGTTTCACAGATTGGGGATTCCTCGTGTTCTCAAAACTGACAATGGTCCACCATTCAACGGATTCGAAGTTCTCAACGTTTTGCCATGACATGGGAATTCGACACCGTAAGATAACACCACTTTGGCCAGAGGCTAACGTTGAAGCCGAACATTTTATGCGATCTCTAAAGAAATTCATCCACTCCTGCATAGCAGAAAGATCTCAGTGGAAAGAACAGCTTCCAAGCTTTCTTAGACAATATCGAGCAACACCGCATAGCTTTACAAAGATCTCACAATCTCACCCCATGAAGCCCTTACGGGAAGAAAAATGAGAACATGCCTTCCTGAAATACGTCCGGACCAAGATCACATGTCCACAAAAAACACAAACAAAGACATTCACAATGAGGATAGACAATCCAAACTCAAACAGAAATTGTATGCCGACAGAAAACGCAGAACATCGCACAGAGAGTTCAACATTGGTGACACAGTGCTGGTACGCCAACAACAACACAACAAATTAACACCCCCTACAACCCCTCACCATTTATTGTCGAAAAAGCAGTGGGAGCATGATAACAGCATGCAAAGGAGACAAACGTATTGTGAGAAATGCGTCATTCTTCAAGCCAGTCAGTTCTCCGGACACAGATTTGGACAAGGAGTCTACTTCTGACGAGGAGGAAGAGGAGACTGTTACTGCCAGCGACGAACAACACTCCATGATCACACTTGATCAGCAACCTCCAGCGAGTAATCAACAAACTTGCCCGCAACCAGCTCCGAGTCCACCGGCTCCGAGTTCATCAGCTATGGCTGAGCTCCCACGCTCCCCATATCATCCTTGTGGGAACACTCAGACAAATCCACACACATATAAAACAAGAAGTGGCCGCATAGTTAAAAAGCCCAACAAGTACACCTTGTAGTCATAGTTGATCTTAAGGGGCAGTGCAGCGGTTCACAACAATTTCCATACACACTAGAGTCCAATAGACACTAACTCACTAGGAGCACGTATACCATGCTTAGATCTTAGAAGAAACCATTTACAAATTATTTCGAATATTGGATTATCAAGCACCTACCGATGACCTTCAAGTGCAATCAAGAGTACTGGACAAGATACATGTAGTAGTATGCTTACTTGTAGTCGAACAGAAATGCTACCTTAGTCCATGATTAACCTTAATATCATTTTGATTTGTTTAAACATTATAACATTTAGTATATATTCTAAATCACCATTAATTTCATTGTTTCAATTAATCAACGGAAAATACTATACATCAAAGTCAAAATTATAAATAACAAACCTAGTCATAAGTTTGTACATCTCTGTTAGCTTCTGTAGTGTAACTGTTCTACGGTAATCCATAAAGTTTCTTATTAAGATAGGGAGGGATGTAGTGTCGAGATCTAAGTATATCTATGTTGTATCGTCTTCTATGGTCTAAGGGATACAACCCTACTAATTATGTCCATTTGTTTCGTGAGTAACACTTCCTTGGTTATGGTTTGAGAGGACTTCCGTTGAAGCTGGGTTCACGAGCAGCAAGAACAGATACACAATAAACAATTGTAACTGTCATCATACTGTCTTCATTCTTCATTTATATGTCTTCCTGTATGTCATCGACTATATTATAAGTGCCTTTTATTATTATTATTATTATTATTATCATTAATATTACTCAGTTTTTCAAAATAGTTTTTATTTATACATTTTCATTATTATGTAATGTATTTAGTTTATTATTATATTAATTTTAGTCGAATTGTATTTTGCGAATAAAGATACGGATTTAACGATAAAAGATGAATTAATGTATTATTTTCCTCTGTAAAGAAACTCCATTACTAAGGAGAAAATTTTTCTGTTGATTTGTTTGTCATGTTTATTTTTCTTTTTTCTTTGTCTGTTTATTTATTTGCCCGTTTATATATCTGTCTGTTTTCTTGTTTATGTATTTGCTTGTTTGCTTGTTTGTATAGTTGGTTTATTTATCTGTGGGTTTGTTTTGTGTGTTTGTTGATTTGCTTTTGTGTTGTTGTTTTGTGTTTGTCTGTGTTTATTTGTCTTTTTTATTTATTTGTCTGTATTTGTTTGTTTACTTGTTTGTTTGTCTGGGGGTTTTTGTTGTTGGTCTGCTTAGTGTTTGTTTATTTGTTTGTCTGCTTATCTGTTTATGCGGGCAGTTGGCAGGAACTGCTGGTAGGTCCTACTTCTTTTCTTTCCTTCTTTCACTTATCTTTCATCTTGCTGTTGCATCTTAAAATCAAAATGATGGAAATACATGTACGTTCATCTGACTTTTTAACCGTTTTGATATATTCAATGCTTTTTTATTCAAAATATTATATAATAAAATGGTGAATAAGAACATGAATATTGAAATAAAATGTTGAGACAAATACAATGGAATAAAAAGAAAACACTATGTGAACACAAGGCAGAATCGAACCCACAACCTCCGCATCAGCACTCATGCTTCGCCTTGTGAATGAAACTGATTTTTTTTAAAGGTATGTAGTAAGCATGGTTCGTAGTGTGCTCTCTTTCCATGACCCCGTTACCAAAATGGAACGAAACTACATGCCCATTGTTGTACGGTACATGTATAGTGGGGAAAAACCGTTGAGAGCTTTTGGTTACTACATTTAGACAATACGATACTATTTATAGGCACTCTTTCCAGGAAGGTGATCGTGACCGTTGAAAATGATAAGTGATAAGCCTTACAGCAGTGACAGTATTGACAGCAACACGGTTTCAGTTTCAGTCTTCAGGTTTCACTTTCAGTCGCTTTTCGCATAGATCTATATTTAGAATCTAGACCTGCGTCGAGACTTATTTTGTGGCGGCTTCCACACTATTTAAATGATGTGATGCTTTAGCTTAAGCATTGATCTTGAAAACGCTTTTAGTTTCTCCTCTTGAAATCGCGAAAATTTATTTCGTATAGATTCTAGATCTAAATTCTAGAATCTAAAGTCTAGATCTAAAGCAGAGCTCGATCTCTAGATTTGAAGTCTTCATTCTGATGTACCCACTTCGTGACTTCAATTTCTCACCAAGTATCTAAAAGGTATGGCACATTGGCCATTTATAAGTTTATATTTAAAGACATAGATCTATATCTACGTGAATATATTATTCTACTATGTATATTCTAATGCCTCTCTACTAATATTATACTATGCAGAACCACCATGATACTATGTCTACCACTAGATTCTTCTACTACTACTACTACTACTACTACTACTACTACTACTACTGCTACTACTACTACTACTACTACTACTACTACTACTACTACTACTACTACTACTACTTTCAGCTCCCATTCTACCTTTCAGTGTATGGGTTCTAGATGCCCGAAATGATCTTTTTTCCAGGATTTCCTGACGTTTTCTGTTTCCTTCCATGAAAGTTAAATTTCTTTACGTTAATGCCTCTTTTATCTTCTTCCCACTTTCTCCGAGGTCTGCCTTTTGGTCTTTTACCTTGAGTTTTAGCACTGTATACTGATTTAGCTATTCTATTGTCATTCATTCTGTTAACATGCCCAAACCATCTCAGTTGATTCATTTCTATCTTAGTTCCTACTGCTACTACTACTACTACTACTTCTACTTACTACTACTACTACTACTACTACTACTACTACTACTACTACTACTACTACTACTACTACTACTACTTGGTGAAAAACGAGAATAAATGACAACTCCACCAATAAAGACAGAACAAACATGTGACGTTTCGTATATAACCTTTCGTCAGACAACAAACGAGAAATATCTAGATCTAAGCACTTCCTAAGGCATCACACAATGTGATGTCAGAAGAGAAACAGAAAGGAGGAAGAAAGAAAGAAAAAGACGATGATGAAAAGAAGAGTGAGTAGAAGGGAAAGTGAAGAATTTATAGAAGCGTGAATGGAAGTTTCAGATCTAGAATGAAATAAAAATATGAAAATAATTAATAAATAAAAGGCAAGAAGGAGATCTGGAGAGAAGGACAGAGAGAGAGAAAAAAAAAAAAAGAAGGAAAAGAGAGAGAGAGCTGTGAGTATGGGAAACAAGAACGAAAGAAGAGGATAACTATAACTGTTTATAAGACTAGATCTACTTACTGGGTCTAGGTGAGAAATGTACCGTATAAAATTTATAAATGTATCGATACAATTAAGGGGATAGAGTAAACAACTAAATCTGAAATACCAGATAGCACTGCAGTGGCATATATGCTTTCGACGCTTGAAAGTCTCAGGAATTTCTTCCTTAGTGATAAAGTTGTGTGTATTTTGTAATGGTATGCAGCAGAGCGCAAAGTTGCTTCTGGTACCGGTAGTGAACGTGGAGAAATGTGCAAAAATGTCTGCCACAGATAAGCACACGAGGACGAGTTGCCAGAGGGACCCAACTTTGCCCAGGATGGGGGGGGGGTAGGGTGGTGAGGGTGGGATATTTTCATGGGGGTGGTGGTGGGGCGGATGGGGTAGGGCGGAGGATGGTGAATGGTCAGAAATAGTGATAGCATGTGCCCGACTATGGGAGTTCCTCCAGAGAAAATTATATGAATTGATGTAAGACGTTTATACCATCACGGTTGATATACCCAATCTTATGATAAGTTGGTTCTCTATTGACTTCCTAGGCTCAACACTGCCGGTGCATGTCCTGACATGTAGATTACAATGCCTCTCTTGCAAGGCGAGACGATGGGTGCCGACACAGATGTCTCAGTACTCTCAGGTTCGATCCTCATGATGGCCAGGGTTTTTTTCCTGTCTATTCCTTGTATTAATGGACCTTGCATTTTGGCAGAGACTACTGTACTACGATTTTACTTCTACCTGTACTAAATACCACAGTAGATTTACGGTTTAGTGGTGTAAATTGAAGTGGGTCAAATTTGTACTCGTCGGTGATGGCGTAGATCTACATTTAGAGGTCAGACGGAAGAAGTATATTTACAATCCCTTACACTGAATGTTAATGAAGTTTCTTTTATGGAACGTAGTAAGCTTGGTTGGTCGTGCGCTCTCTTTTCATGGCGAGGTGAGGGGTGCCGCCATGGAGGTGGCGGGTTCAACCCCCTTGGTGTCCAAAGATTTTTTTCTGTTTCCTTGTATTTGTCTCTTCTTTGTTCCTATGGGGCTTTAATATCATTTAATGTCATTATCCCTCTCTTTCAAAATGCCCCTTGCCTCACTGTCTTTATCGATAAAATAATAGTACCGGTTGTACATGTACCATAATGTTGCATCATGTGTAGAAGATTGAGAGCCTCTTTCTACTGTGATTTCATCTTCAAAATAACTGACTATTGCTGAGTATTTCAGTGTTTAATTCAGACATATCTCAATTATTTTTTTTTAAGTAGATCTAATAACTTGTTCTCTATCACTCTAGTAATTATTTTTCGCTTTCATCTTGCTGTTTCCTTTTAATTCACCCTGACACCACCGCAAATGATAGGTGGGCTAAATTCCAATTGAACAAAAATATTGAGTGCTAGAGCTTAGTTTAAGCTTCTGGGGGCAGCTCACGCCACACGTTTACTGGTAATAAAATAGATGTGGCTGATCTATCGATGTTTTGCGATTGGACTATATCTAGATCTATTTGCATACACAGTGGGCACCACTTTTGCCACCATCCTTTTATTTTTTTCCTCTTTTCAACATGTATAAAATTAAAAGCTTACCTCCTAGTCTTATGTCAATGTCCTTTTGTTTCGCCCACACGATAAAAGTCCTTTTAAGTGAGAGGGATTAAAAAGTTGTATGTCGACATAACAGATGTCCAATGTATTATAAATATAAGGGCTATGTATGTTTGAAAATCTAAAGAGAAGCTACTTTGTTTTAGTTTAATTTTACCCACATCCACATCTTAGGGGTCTTGGTAAGATTTTAAAATTTGCCTGGACTGCCCTGTTAACAGTCAAAGAATCTTTAAAGTGTCATGGTGCACATAGGAGTAGGACCTCCTTTTTATCATTCGTCTCCGATGGGACTACATATAGATCCATCTACCTGGACCAAGGTGGTTTATTTACTTGAAAAAAACTTTTCAAACTGCTGGGGTTTGAACCCACAGCATTTTGGTTGAGAGACCGACACCTACCAAATCTCCCACAAAAGCAACTCTTTCATTAAATTTGATATAGATTTATAGTTGATCTTCAGTTAGAGCTATTAATTGAATGGACTATAAAAAGGAGGTCACATGTGCAGATCACAATACTTTTTGCATATCAAAGATCTCCTGCCTGCTTACAGGGCGGTATAGGCGGAATAAAAAAAGTCCCAACCAAGATACTTCTTTGTACGCCTACGCTATTCCCCGAAACACGTATTCCATGAACTGATTTTCTGGTCCCAAGGAGTTTGGGGAATACAAGCTGTACTGTATCACTTTTGTGGTAATTGGATGAATAATATATTTGATAACATGGGAGGGATCTTTTGCTTTGTTTTTTTTTTTTCGCAACATTGTGTAATTTGGAAAATGAAACTATGATGTCATAATTACTCATGCTTTTTCTCACCTTTTTTCCCTCTTAAGAATCACAATGGAAAGGAAACAACAAAGTCGAAAGCGTTTGCGTCCATGGTTGGAGCAAAATTGTAACCAGAATACCTATCGAGGTCTAAAATGGCTTGACCAAGAGCAAAAGATATTCTGTATCTCTTGGAAACACCAAAGCAGTCGTCGTTGGGACGCGTCTGATGCTGAAGTTCCCAGAGCCTGGGCTTTGGTCAGTGGGAAACATAAAGAGGGTGATCCTGAATGTCCATCTGAATGGAAGACCAGATTACGCACAGCACTTACAAAACTTACTGACATTGAGGAGATGAAAGCTTTCCACAATACGAATGACCCAGATAATCCATACAAAGCATACAAATTTGTTGATGAAGTGTCCTCAAGTATCTCAAACGCTAACAGTTGTCAACAAGGATCTCCTTCGAGTCAAGCTCTCAGTCCCAGCTCCTCTTTCCAGACCTCTCCTTCACAGATGGATTTTCTGAAAGTTTCCGACATTGAGATTGATGATGCCATAAGAGATATTCCATGTGACTTGTATGAGATGGCTGCAAATATCCCAACTATTGTCAACGATATAAATGACCCGAGGCTGGAAACTGTCATGCCAAAAGGTTTGAACATGTTCCCCTTGACAGATTCAAATCAACTGCAACCAAATATTGGTCAAACTGATGCCAATGTCCCACACATGCCTCCAAACTTTCTGCAGGCCAACGCAGAAGAGAGTGCCATTCAGCGGCAACAGGCATCGATACCTTGTGATTTGGAGAGTATAGATAGTAATAACCTGGTGCCATTGTATGTCAAAGGTGCAGACAATATGAGTATTGGCTCATCTTTACCCAGTGTGGAGGAATCTCATCTCTCATTGGGCTCATTGGAACATTCTGGATTGAAAATAAAAGTGTTCTTCATGGACACATGTGTCCTTGAGGACTCAGTGGATGATAGAGCTCGTCTGTTTTGTGGCAACTTGAAACAACACGCTGAAACATTGCTATGCACTGGGAATGAAACGATTTTTGGCCCTATGCAGTTGCAGCAAATTTGCATACCGGCAGTTGATAAAATGACGGAGTCACCTTTGGCTATGACTGATAAACACAAAGAGCTGATTCAAAGGATTCAAAAAATATGGAACGTGGTCTGCTCTTGGGCACCGACAACAATTGTGTTTTCGCTCATCGTCTGTGCAAAGCCCGTGTTTTTTGCATGGACTCCAGAAAGGAATAATTTTCATCTGAGTCGTGAAAGGAATGATCCATATGTTGTGTTTGATCTGAACCATTTCCAACGGCAACTTGACGATTATGTCACCAAAGATGGTTCTCCCCAGCCTAGCCCGTATGTTATCTTCTCCTTTGGTCAGAAGTACGGTGCTGATTTAACCGAGAGAAAGACAATGTTGCTCTATGTTAAAGTTGTACATAGATTGGCAGAAAAGAAGTTACAGCAAGCTGTGGAGAGGAAAAACAAAGATGAAGGTACTGAAGAAGAGTTTGAGTCCAAGTCAAACTCTGGGGACCTTTTAGCGGTTGAGATGAAAAAGAAACTTACGCTTAAAATATGAATTGAACAATGAAACATTCTTATACCTGATTTCACTTTTTTCACCACTTGTTTAGTTTTATGAACTTTGTATTTTGAGTGTGCTATGGTGCATACCTTGCCTTTAAATTTTTTTGTGCGTATGAGAGAGAGACAGACACACAGAAAGAGAGAGTTGATTATTCATCATTTACTGTGTATTATTTCTCTTGCTTGTCAATCGCCCCCATATTTTACATGACACAAGTGCAGTAACTGTGAGTGCGTTCGTGATGGTCTTTGGCTTGTCCCTTTTGTTCCTATCAATTTTACTCATAGTCATATACAGGTGTTTTGGGCCTGGTGTGCTGAGAAATATCTAATTCCTTTTTGTGTGTTGCTGCCGGTTGCCATGGAAATGGCCGCCATCTTGGATTTTGTCTTCCACATTTTTTGACAAATTCCTTTCAAACTTTGCACATACCTTTTTTTATACAAGATCTAAATTCGATCAGATCAGATATATACAAAATATAATATACAAAAAATTAAAATTTCACCAAACTATCGAAAAAATCATATGATAATTTGTTTTTGTTTTCACCTAACCCTCATTCACACCAAATTTCATGAAGATACATTGAGAAATAAAAGTAGATAGAAAATAGTGAGCAAAAAACTGCTGTATCGTTTCTAAAAAAAATATAATATAAATTCATTGAATCGATACTGAACTTCTTTTTGGGTATCAATGTGAGGGAATGATTATGAACTGCTTTATCCACTGATACGGTACAAGATTTGTTCCATTTTGGATAAAAAATGGCTTTCCCAGATAGAGGTAATATTTCATGTAGATAGAGATAGTATTTTATGTAGATTAAGATAATATTTTATAGAGACATAGATAATATTTCATGTAGAAGATCATATTTTCATTGGATTTTTTTTATAGGAAAGGCTTATATAGGTTACTGTAGCCCATATATAACTGTATCCCCCCTTAAATTATAACAAAGTGTCTTCGTGTCTCATCGGATGAGATACGGAGTAAAATTACTCTGTATCTCAACGGATTGTCATTGGTTGGCTCAGACGTTCTCGCGTTTGCGCAGTCGCCGCCAGGATTTTCGATTGTAGTCTCTTTCTTTCTTTGTGATTGTGCTGTTTATGTTTGCAAGAGGTTGCCTTGTGTGCATATGGCTGTGGCAAGACATGCGGCTGAGCTCCAACCTTTATGCCCGGAGTTGTTTGAGGAGAGGTGGCATTTGAGGCATGGGGGCTCCAGTCTGACACTGACAGTGGAGTTCTATCCGTCTCCCAAGTGCAGCCACAAGCTAGACCGCTCACCAAATTCAAGAAATTTTTTTTGGCTACAACTACAAGGATCTGCGATAAGATTTGTGGTGCCTTGAGTGAGACGAGACAGGGACCTCGGCTTTAAAGCGTACCTGAGTGAGCTTGAATGTTTTAGTTTTAGTCAGGCTGTGGGGAATGTGAGTGTAGTTTTGATTGTGTTTTGGTGGAAGATGGTTTGATTGGTAGTGGGGATGTTGATGTACCTGTTGGAGTGGATGATGTTGTTAGTGATGTACCTGTGGGAGTGGATGAGGTTGTTAGTGATGTACCTGTTGGAGTGGATGATGTTTTTAGTGATGTACCTGTGGGAGTGGATGATGTTGTTAGTGATGTACCTGTTGGAGTGGATGATGTTGTTAGTGATGTACCTGTGGGAGTGGATGATGTTGTTAGTGATGTACCTGTAGGAGTGAATGATGTTGTTAGTGATGTACCTGTTGGAGTGGATGATGTTGTTAGTGATGTACCTGTTGGAGTGGATGATGTTGTTAGTGATGTACCTGTAGGAGTGGATGATGTTGTTAGTGATGTACCTGTAGGAGTGGATGATGTTGTTAGTGATGTACCTGTAGGAGTGAATGATGTTGTTAGTGATGTACCTGTTGGAGTGGATGATGTTGTTAGTGATGTACCTGTTGGAGTGGATGATGTTGTTCTTGTTCTTCTTAATATTCGACCCCTTGGAGTACTGAAGAAGAAAGGACGACCGAAAGGAAGCGGTTTGACTCTTGGGAGGAGAGGGGAAGAGGCGGAGGATTGGCAAGAAGAGCCAGTTCGGACTTGCCAGCTCGCAAGAAGTCTTCAAGTTGTCCAAAATGATGCTGCTAGATTGATTTTAAAGAAGACAAATTAGCACCTGCTACATCTCTCCTCCATGATTTGCACTGGCTACCTGTTGAAAAAATCATTCTTTTTTTTTCACTGTCTTTATCTTGCTGTTGCCTGAGATCGCCGCAATGGTGGACAGGGTAAATTTCAATAAACCTGAAACAAAAAAATTCTCTGTTTACTTAATTACTTGTATGCTTGACTATTTGTTAATGTGTTTGTTTATTTGTCTGTTTGTTTATGTCTGTTTATTTGTTCGCTTGCTGTTTATTTGTCTTTTTTCATTTGCTCGTTTATTTGTCTGGTTTTTGTTCATGTGGCTATTTAGTTTATCTGTCTATTTGTTTGTCTGTTTTTCTTTGTTTATGTGGCTCTATTTATTTGGTTTTTGTTTGTTTGTTTATGTGTTTATTTGTAAGCCCCTTTATCTGTCTGCTTCTCTGTTTATTTGGTTGTTTGTCTTTTTGTTTATGTGTGTTATTTGTTCATCTCCTTATTTACTGTATTTGTTTGTTTGTTGCCATGTTTATTTATCTTCCTTGCTTAGCCTGTCGTGAATATCTTTGATGGTAGAGCCAGTCATCTTAGGGTACAGAAAGGACTTCTGCCAAGTCTGAACATACCCCGAGGGAGGGGCGAATGGAGGGAAGTGGAGTTGATTTTTACCCCACTATTTGAAGTGCCGGGGGTGGGGGGGGGTTAGATATATGTACATGTACTAGAAAGTCAAGAGGCAAGGTGTCGGCCTCTCAACCCTTCGGGCATGGGTTGAAGCACAGTCAAAGAGTGAAACATTTTTTCGAGTTTTTTCGGGCACCATCTATCTAACCCCTCTGGTCTAGGAAATCTCAGTATAGGTAGTTCCAGCCTCTGGTCCATGCAAGTGGATCAACACCTAGTCCCATCGGAGCGGACGCTAAAAAGGAGGTCGTCCCGTGTGCAATATTCTGTATGGATTAAGGAAAGATCCCTTCGCTGTTTACAATTTACGTCATCAGGACAGTTTGAGCAAAATTAAAAATCCTACCAAAAAAAAACCCCGAGATCACCATGGGTAAAATCAAGGAAGTGATTACTCAGGTGGAATCCATCCGGATAATACTTTTTATCCCTCGTCATTTCGAACCAATTTTTATTTCTTCTGTTTTCTCGTCATTAAGTTTTAATTTGTTTGCATCCATTCAATCCTTCGTTTGGGCTATGCAGGCTTCGCTTTTTCTGATGATTTCATCTAAGCCAACATCGATATTAACATTGTACAATTTGGTATCATCAGCGTTTTCGTTAAAGATTTTAGATAATGGGCTAGTGTACATGACAAAAGAATCGGCCCTAGCACATACCCTTGCGGCACGCCGTATTTGAGATGGAATTCTCTGGATTTACAACAACAAAAAAACTTTCTATAACAATAAACTGTTTTCGGTTCAAAAGATATGTATAGAACCAAGACAGCACTGTGCCCGAGATGCCAAGTACTGCATAAAGCCTCTGAAGCAGAATATGGTGATCGATGGTATCGAATGCAGCCGAAAGATCTAAACGATTTAAAAGTGTAATCGAGCCTTTAACAATTACATTTAATAGATCATTTAAAGCTCGTAACAAAGCGGTTTCACTCAGTACATTGGTTAGCTTGATATGCAGATTGGAATGGTTGTTGTAGAAATTATTTTTTTTCCAAATGCGATAACAATTATTGTTTAAGTACACTTTTTTTCTAGAATCTTCGATAAAAAGGGTAAATTGGGGCCTGTCATTTTTTAGGATTTCAGGGTCAAGATTTGTTTTCTTTAAGAGTGATCTTAAAAGAGCATGTTGTAAATATCTTGGGGGAATCATTCACAATCAAAGTTATATATGGTACTATTTCGTCAAGTAAGTAAGTCCGCAGTGACCGGATCAAGATCACAGAACTTTAATTTCGATGAAAAA